>JAESVK010000143.1:3814459-3826029 GCA_017140935.1 Hamamelis virginiana | reverse complement strand
TTTTCTTGTTATTTTATGTACGTATGCATGATTAGAAGTAGTTTTATTATTATTTTATGTGAGTATGCATGTTAGGGTTAGTTTCTTGTGATTTTATGTGTGTAAGCATGCTAGGGTTAGTTTTTGTTATGATTTTATGTTTAGGATGAGTCCGTTGTTATTATTTCATGTATGCGAGCATGTTTAGAGTAAAGGTTAATATATTCATGTTATTATTTGAATCTCATGATAATTAATTGGTGATTTTTAATGGTAATATGAGTACGTTAATGTGTATTTTGACATGTGAAGAGTCTTGAGTCTTTTTGTTTGTGCTTTTTTATGATTATTTGAACACTTGATATGGATTTGATGGATTGAATATATAAATTGTGTACGAGGGAGCGTGCGAAGGTAAGATCCTCCCCTTGTGTTTAAAATAGTTGTTTAAAGCATATTTGTTGTTAGTTTTCTTATACATTTTGCATGGTAATTTAGTATAGCATGTTAGATTGTATGCTAGGGTGTTTATTTGATGTTTTTATGGATTGAAAATGGTTTTTTAAGCTACTTTAATTATGTATTCAAATCTGTCCAGATTTGAATACATGTTTTAACGTGGTTTAATTAACATTTTTAAGCCATATTTTTGCATGATTTTTATAGTTTTTTTATAGTATATTCATGTAGAAAGCATGATAGGTCATCTTCACATTTTTATTCTTTGTTTTCATGATTTTTAGAGTGGTTAAAGGTTCATATTCAAATCTGTCCGGATTTGTTTATGCCCTTAATTCACTTCTAAAAATTATTTTAGGGCTAAATCTAACTTAGAAATATGTTTAGGATCACATAGTTTGATTAGTATGCATTTAGGAACATTTTCATGCATGATTAGAATTGATTTTGTGAATGTTTGATTAATTTAGTTAAATTACAGCATGCATTTGCATTAGTATGTTAGGGTTTTTAGATTAACTTTAGGGCTAGTTAGAGACCCTAGGCTAAGAAGGTCACTTGACCTTCCCTAGGAATTTCCTTTGTTGTAAAAATCATGATTTGAATTGCGTATTTTATTTGATTTAAGAGTCGATCTTCGAGAGATTTCCTAAAAGATTCTTGATGCAATATTTATGAAATAAATATGATTTTATGAGATATTTGATTATTAATTGATTTTCAAAAGATTTGAAATGTTTTAAAGATTTTTTACCTTGGAATGAAATTCCTCCCATATGATTTGTTTTCTTGAAAATCTTTGAAAAAGATTTTTAATTGGAATTGAATTCTAAAGATAAGAATTGTTTTAGAATATTTGGATTTTAAGAAAGTCTTTTAATTTGAAATGATTTTGAATAAATGATTTTAAACAAACAAAAACTCTCGAAGTTAGAGTCTTGAATTAGGTTGAAATACCTTTGATGATGTGATCGATTACAATAGGAGAGTCCTAGGGTAGTCGAACTACGTGGACTTTGATACTTGCTGGGTGATACTAGTAAGTTACGTAGGCGCTAATAGGGCTCAAGTCCGCCCTAGGATGCCCGTAGGGTGTCTTAGGTTTTAGGGGTTTGTTTGTATATATTTTTTTTATTATTATTAATATAACTAAATATAGATAATGCATTTATATCAATATTTTTTGGTTGATTAGATTATTTAGGATTGTTTGCATTAAGGATTTAAATAGCCCAAATAAATTAGAAGTCCTTTAATTAGGGCGAGGTGGATGCCTACAAGTGAAAGCTTGGAACCTTCCCACGTCGTAACTTAGCCCCCGGATCCAACTCTGGTTTATAGACTGTCTTTTCATTGAAAATGGAGTTTGTTTGTTTTTTATTTAAAAAATAAAATATTTTTCATGGTTTCCTTATTCCTTAAAAATAAGGTGGCGACTCCTTTGTTTGATTTCTAAACCCCCCTAATCACATCGCCCGGTGATGATGTGGACTCACACCCCAAAGCCCCGTCCACGAGGCTGGTCCACAGTAAGGTACGTAGGCAATCTATAGGGTGCAAGTCCAATCTTAGGATGACTCTAGTCTCCTAAGGTCTTTAGGATTTCTTTGACTTCTTTTTTATTTTATTATTATCTATTATCTAGTATTATCTACACTATTTTCAATGTTTGATTAGATAAATAGGATTGATATGATAAGATTTTGATAAAGCCCAATAGTAATTAGGAGACCTTTAATTAGGGCGAGGTGGGTGCCTACAAGGAGTTCCTTGGAACCTTCCCACTTCGTAACCTAGCCCCCGAATCCAACTTTGATTCGAAGACCAAGCTTTTCCTTAAAATATGGAGTCAATGTTTTATTGAAAATAAAACTCTTTTTGTGGTTTTCTTGTTCCCTAAAAATAAGGTGCCGACTCCCAGTTTTTTACAAACTTTTATCCTTTTTTCAAAACCCAATCTTGAGTGGATAATAGAGAAGGATAAATGTGGATAATAGAGAAGGATAATAGAGAAGGATAAATCGAGACGGATAAACATCATCCACAATCCACTCAAGAACACCCCCAAAGTGAACGAGAGCCTCCCGATCCAGGTTGGCTGGTTCACAGACACCTGTTATCTAAACAGCCAAAGCTACCTTTCTATAAAAGCCAAAAGGAGCCCAGGATACGAAGGTCGATCAACATCAAACATCAACTACTTTTTATCTTCATATTTGCTTTCTTTTTGCTTTCTGTCAATTTATTTTACTAGTTTAAGAGTTTTTTAGTTCCATAATCAAGCTGTACTCGATCCGGTTTCTTCCTGGATTCATCATTTGCAAATTTATTAATCAAAAGAGCTTACGATGCCAACAAATGGTAAGTTTCTTGTGACTTTTATACAATTAATTCTGTCAATTCATTATATTTTCACATCTCAAGGCACACACGTCTTTTCACTCAAAGACCCCAAAACCTGCAAACTCCTTTATTGCAGTTGGCACTCCTGCGTGATTGCTGCTAGGCCAAAGTGCTCACACCTAAGGTCCATAGAAATTTTTAGGGGGAACATTCTTTGGCACGCTCCTTTAAGGCTTCGCAGACGATAATCGTCAAATGGCTGATGCCATAAGAAATAGCGTAGACCGTTTTATGGGATATATGGTCGAGAAATTAGGGCCAGCCGTCATTCAGCATACGGCCAATCAACCGCTTGGTAAGAATCAAAGGCTATTTCAGCCTGAAATATCAACCCCTAGTAATCCAACATATGGCCAAGTCCAGATCCAGAAAACGCCTGATCAAGGCCTTGGGGGGCAACCTATCGGTACAAATAGCCTGTCTCTAGGTTGTAACACACCCATAAATCCATCTAGGCCAACTATCGGCTCAAGTGGGACGAAAGATGTCTCACCTAGTTAAAATCCTGGGGGGCAATATGCGAGTATCGCTGGCCAACCATTAAGCCATAATATGCCCACGAATATGTCTAGGCCGACTTTCGGCCAGACTGTGATGAAAGATGTCCCACTCCAGTATAACCAAACCACGTCCCCAAACATCCAGGTATCTAGAGGACAAATCTCTACGAATCCAATTTATCAAGATCCTATTTCTGACTAACAGGCCAGCTCATATTTTAGGCTGATTGGAACATTTTCCTATAATACACCGTTAGGTCAGGAAAACTAAAATTATGGCTCATATGCGCCAAATGATCCTAGGATTTTTTATCAACAGACTACTTCATATATTAGGCCATTGGAAGTATCACCTAATGAAACTGGTCAGAATAGCCGGAATTATGGACCGACCTTTTCATATGACCCAAGAGCGGTCAGTAATTATGATCAATGGCCAAATCCGCCATCCATTAACCGTGATGAGGTGACCGATATAATTAGAGAAGAAGTGGGAGGCCTATGTAAACCGAACATACGGACTGCCTATGCTAAACCATATCCCAATTACATCGACCAGTTGTATGCGTTCCCTAGGAACTACAGGTTTCCTGATTTCGCCCTTTTTTCAGGCGATAACAGGCAATCGACCTATGAACATATTGGTCGATTTACAACCCAATGTGGGGAAATAGCCACTAATGGTTTCCTTAAGCTCCGGCTTTTTGCTAGATCGCTTACCGGGTCAGCGTTTGATTGGTATGTCAATCTGCCGCTAGGTTCGGTCAGACAGTTGCCAGATATGGAAAGAGCTTTCCATCTTAGGTTTTATAAAGTTGAGGCTGAAGTAACCGTGGCCGATTTGGCACGAATGCACCAAAAGACGGGTCAAAAGATAGAAGCCTATGTCACTAGGTTTAGAAATGCTAAAAATCGGTGTAAATCCTCTCTTACCAGGGCTGATTACATTAAACTAGTTCTAGGAGGACTTAGCCTAGAAAATAGAAAACGTTTTGTAGGACAAGAATTCTACGACCTTAGCCACTTATTGTAGGTCGTAGCTAGGTACGAAATAATCCTGGAGGGGGAAGACCAGAAGAGGATTTCTTCTAAGGGCACATACTACCGGAATCCGCCTAGGGAAATAATTACATAGAACATTTCTCGGATGAGGAAGAGAATAGCTCCTTGGAGGCCGACGTCTCTTTAGCTGAATTAACACTTAATCGGCCATACACGTTCAAAGCCTTGATGAGGAATAGGTTTGAAAAAATAGAAAATAGAAATAAAGACCCAAAAAGGCCAAATCAGAATTCACCATTTAGAGAAAAGAAATATGATTTCAACACCACCAATACATAACAGATTTTTAATCTATTGTGCCGAGATAAGCATATAAAATTGCCCGACAGCCACGTATTTCCTCCAAAGGAAGAGCTTAAAGATAAAAATTATTGTAAATGGCATGATTGTTAGACGCACAATACAAATAATTGCATAGTGTTTAGAGATGCGATCTAAAGCGCTATAAAAAATGAAAAATTAAAATTCACTGAAACCGAAAAAACGGTCGCCCAAGATGAAGATGAAGGCTTTTATTTTGATGAATTACCTATTAACATGATATGTGTGCAGGACCCAACAATTCAAAGAGAAAGAAACTAATGATGCCGAATGTAGGCATCCATTTTTTACCATGGGAAAGGTCATGAATGGTTGCCTATGATTTGAAGTGGAATAAAGTGTCGAAACCCTAAGTCAGTCATAGTACTCTTCTGTATAGCTAGTTAGAGGTCATTATCACATGTAGGTTTTTAAGTTGGATTGAGTCGGTTCCTTTTGCATTTAGTTTTTAGAGAGTCTAGGAATGTCTCTGCCAAATTTCATGGCATTCTGAACCAAGCTTGATAGGAAATAAGGCCTTTTGTGACTTGAAAGAAAGCGGTGCCCTTTGGATTATAAAAGCCCTGAATGACTGTCAGTCTTGTCTCAAATGGCCCCGAGGCTTTAGCATGGATATTTAGGGTGTGTTTGGTAGCTAAGTTGATCAGTGGAAATGTCTGTTGAACCTTCTGGCTCATGGTTGGCTCTTAAGGCCCAAAGGGCCCTTTTTAGCTCAGATTAGGGTTTCAACCGGGAACTACCGGGATTCGATCTTTTTATCAAATGGAAGCCTTCAAAGGCTTTAAAACACTTTATTAAATGTTTTCAAAACTTGTTTCGAGAAGTATAAATGATTTCAAGAGCGATTGGTTAGCAGATTTCAAAACCCTAATTTGGGCCCGGATGGCCCAAAACAGCTAGTCGGTTGACTTTTTCCTAAAACTTTGACTAAGGTCAATGAATTTTCACATCAAACACTTCTCAAAGCATGGCGAATTGAATCAAGATCGTTTTGGCGCTGGAATTGTCGAATTTGGACTTGAAACGGGCCCGAAAAGCCGAAAAAAAACCGAAATCGGGTCGAAACGAGCTGAGATAGGCCCATATAGGGAAAATTAGGCTTGGGGGCTCGATGACCATCCCCCTAGGGATGGCTAACCATCCATGAGGGACGGCCAACATCCTAGGGTGGATGGTCATCCGAGCCTTCGCCTTATTTTGCCAATTTTTCAGCTTTTTAAGAGCTTCACCTGCCTGGGACTCTTCCAAACCCTATGGAAGTGTCTAGCTCGGCCTTGGAGACTTGGAAGACTCAAGGTGACCCTCGGATCACTCCCTAGGGTTTTAATGACATCCATTGATCAATTTTAAAGTCTCTCTATAAATATAAGGCTATAGAATCAGTTTAAAGGAGCCAACTTTGCATTGGAGAGACCTTAGCACTTGAACCAGCCACCAAGGACCTTAACCACGAATTTGGAGGAGAATAAGCTAGGAGCAAGGAAGAAGAAGGCAAAGAGTTAAAGGTTCATACTCCATTGTGCTTAGAATGTGATTTTGAATAACATAGTTAAATTTTGGCTCATTTAGGATAGTTTGATTCTCTATGTTAGTTTCATTTAATTGTATGCATAATATAGGTTAGGAATGCATGTTTAGAAGTAGTATTTTGATGCTTATGAATAATGTTGATTGAGTCTTGCATGTAGGAATTTAGTTTTGCATGGTTAGTTTTTATATTAAGTCACATTATAAGTTTAGAATGTTTAAATGTTCTTGCATGATAAATATGGCTTTCTTCATAGTTTAAAAGCATGATTATTGTCATAGGAGTGTTGTGAACATGTTTAAGATTTATTCCATGTCTAGAATGCATACTAGGAATTAGTTTTGTTCATATGATTTTCTGTTTTCATATAGGAATATATGTTAAGATGAAAGTTTGAATATTCTTTTATATGAGTTTATGAGTTGCATATTTTCATGTTTTGGATTATTTATCATATTCCTCTTTTCTTCATTAATTTTTTTATATGGAATGATATGAATTGTATTCGAGGGAGCATTGCGAAGGTAAGTTCCTTCCCTTGTGATAAATTGAATAATTTTAAGCATGATACTTAATTGTTTTGAGTCGTTTTGCATATAGGGTTTAAGTCCATTGTTTTAATATGCATGTTAGCACTTTTACTTAGTATTTTTGATGAATTAATAATAGTCTTAAGGCCATTTAAAGTGAACATTCAAATCTGTCCAGATTTGAATATCCACTTTAATGTGACTTAATCATCATTCTTAAGCCATCTTTTACATGTTAGTTTAGTTCATCATGATAGGGTATTTTCTAGGTCATTATCACAATTTTTATTTGCTATTTTCATGAGTTTTAATTCATATTTTGAGTTACTTTCAATTTTTTCCATAATTTAAAAGTAACCTTAAGATGGATTAAAAAGCATTTTTTAGGGTCAAATCTAACTTAAAAATATGTCTAAGTTCACATAGATAATTTAGTTTGCATTTAGGATATTTTTCATGCATTGTTTGCATTATTTATTGCATTTTTAGTGTATTTTCCAGAAATTACAGCATGCATTATATTAGTATTTTAGGTGTTTAGACTAACCTAGGATTAGTTAGAGACCCTAGGATTAGGGGGTCATTTGACCCCACTTAGGACTGTTCTTTGTTGTAAGAATTACAATAGAAATAGAGTTCTATTTTTTTTAGGAATCTACTTCGAGAAGGATTCGAAAAAAGCCATTTGAAAGTATTCAAATTGGAATGAAATTCCATCCCTTATGAAAAAGTGTTTTGATCAATTTCAAACTCTCGAAGCTAGAGTCCTAGATAAGATAGAATCCTTTTGGCTATGTAGTTCATTACAATAGGAGAGTCCTAAGTATCGAACTACGTGGACTTTGATTCTTATCAGGAAACTGGTAAGGTACGTAAGCAGTCAATAGGGCACAAGTCCAATCTTAGGATGATTCTGTGCTTCCTAAGGTCTTTAGGATTTTTTGTTTCTTTATTATTATTTATTACTTAGTATTTTATACACTACTTTCTTGGTTGATTAGATATAATAGGGTTGTTTTTATGAGATTTTGATGAAGCCCAAAATTAATTAGGAGACCTTTAATTAGGGTGAGATGGGTGCCTACAAGAGGTGTCTTGGAACCTTCCTATCTCATAACCTAGCCCCCGAATCCAACTTTGATTCTAAGACCTTGCTTTTCCAAAATATGGGGTCATTTGTTTTATTGAAAATAAAACTCTTTTTATGGTTTCCTTATTCCTTAAAAATAAGGTGGCGACTCCAAGTTTTTGTCAAACTTTTATCCTTTTTCAAAACCCAATCTTGAGTGGATAATAGAGAAGGATAAATGTGGATAATAGAGAAGGATAAATCGAGACGGATAAAGTCATCCACAATCCATGATGATTTACGTGAAAACACCTCCCGGGCCGGGGTTAGCTGGTTCACACAAATAACCCACTACATAGAGGTTCGGCCTTCGAACGTCTCATTCCCTCCAAAACAACAACATTCTCGTACGCATATTCAGGAAACCGACTTAGGTTAAAACAATGGTCCAGATTGAGCCTACAGACCATCAGTAACGTCAATGGTTATCCTTTGTTTTGTTCGGATTGTTTCCATGTTTTGGCCGAACCACGTGGTAGCTCACTAAATGGACAAGAAGAGTCTAAAACAAAGAAGATGACCATTGACCACAAAAATGTAAAAGAATCGGTTTTAAAAGAGCAGTCTGGCCACAAAATTGAGGCCAAATCATCTAGCCGAAAGAAAACGGGTATCGAAATTTCATCACCTAACAATTTATCTGCCAAAGCATTTGAATAACAGGTGACAAGGATAGTGAAACTACCACTTAGCCAAACAGAAAAATGGCTCCAGGTCCGACCCCCGAAGTTTCCACAACACTTCCCGTCACTATTCATGACCAGAACACAAAAAAGGCATCTACAACGCCAATATGTTGAGGAAAGGCGTAAAATTTTGGCCGAAACATGAGGAAAAAGGAACGGTAGAATGACTCACCGAGGAGCGAGAATGAAGAAAAGGGTTTTCCTTTCAAAGAAACGACGCCGGAATACATAGATTAGCGGTGAAAAGAGCTCGGACAAAAATGGATTTCAAAGAGTTTGGAAGGTGAAGGTAAAGAATGAGGAGAAGATGAGGGTTTTGAAAAATTTAAAACCCCTTGAAAAACGGGCTCATAATGAGCCGCAAGGTGAAGAGACACCTCTGATGTCAGGAAAGCCGCCAAAAACTCACAGCCATGCCCTAAAAACAAATGAAGGCCGACAGTCGGCCATATCTAAGCCGATTTTTCGGCTAAATAAAAGGCAACATCCTAATGAATTTACGAAAAATTCAAAAGGATGTGGGAGGGCATATGTTGGCACACCAAAAAATCGATTATCAGTTTTTGACCGAAATATAAAGAAAAAGATTTAAACTAAAAGAAGGGAATTTCGGCCATAAAGAAAAATAATGCAAATCGACCTATGAAAAATCGGCCACCCTAAAGATTCGACCAAATAGATTTTCGGTCATTTCATAAATATCAATCATGCGGTCACTTCCCTATTTCCAAGGAGAAAATCCAATTTAGTGGAGATCATGGCTTGACACTTGTCAGCATTTAAAGGGAGTCAATAGACCATGACCGCCAGAACGTGGGAAGTGGAGGATAGCTTGAGAGTGAAATGGATAGTGGGCCAAAGAACATGGGCAGACACCTGTTATCTAGATAGCCAAAGCTATTTTTCTATAAAAGCCAAAAGGAGCCCAGGATACGAAGATCGATCAACATCAAACATCAATTGCTTTTTATCTTCATATTTGCTTTCTTTTGCTTTCTGTCAATTTACTTTACTAGTTTAAGAGTATTTTAGTTCCATAATCAAGCTGTACTTGATCGGGTTTCTACCTGGATTCATCATTTGCAAATTTATTAATCAATGGAGCTTACTAGGCCAACAAATGGTACGTTTCTTGTGATTTTTATACAGTTAATTCCGTCAATTCATTATATTTTCACATCTCAAGGCACACACATCTTTGCACTCAAAGACCCTAGAACCTGCAATCGCCTAGATTATAGTTGGCACGCCCGCATGATAGCTGTCAGGCCGAAGTGCTCACACCTAAGGTCCATAGAAATTTTTAGGGTGAACAACTTTATATTGGAAATTTATTTATTTGTGTGTGAATTGAAAAATTGACATAGGTTTGCCTTAGACATTATTCACCCCCCTTCTAGTGTCTTTGGTGCTGCGAGGAAAGAAGAAGACGTGCCGCCAATAATATTAAACTTGAGCTTAGGAAGATGGGCTTTCAATGAGGCGTCAACATCAATGACAACATCCTCATCGATCAAATTGTCATCCTAAGGATTGAAGTGGACTGCTTCCACATTCTCATTCGCTATGGAAGACCTCTCTCTCTCTTTTGGAATATCTAGTTCAGCCTCGTCTTATAAAGCTAAAGAGCCACCACCACCGGCATCAGCTTTATCTCAAACCTTGTCAACATCCCAACATTTACACCCCAAGATCAACCATACCCAAACCCATAGCCACGCTACGAAGCCCCAGTGTTTCATGATTTTCTTGTTGATTTTCACCTGTGATTCATGTTTTACGTGCAATGACATTCTCACTCCTTTATACCACTACCAGTGAGCATCTCCAACAAGTTTCACAACCCCTCTAATAACCTTTTCACTAATCCAACATCGGCCAGCAATCCTTCAGGTACATTAATCCACTACCAAACCCACAACAAAACCAGAAACCCACATCCTCTATCAAATATATAAGGGCGCAAACAATTAAGTTGCATTTGGTTCACACGAATGGAATCTTATTCCTAGAAATATCACATTCGTGGGAAATGGGAATGTGTAATAGGATCACCAATGCCAGTGTTTGGTAAGTTAGGAATGTATAATAGGATTTTCAATTCTAATGTTTGGTTATCCAAGCTACATTGTAAATGGATTAAAATTCATATTATACCCATGTTGCTTCTTTTTCGACATTTACCATGATCGTTTTTTATATCTCGAACTCAATCTCTAATCTTACATATTTTAAAAAAAGAAAAAAAAAAAAGAAAAAGCAATCTATTATTGCATAAATTAACATGCTTAAACTCAATACCTTAAAAAATGTGCAAAATTACACATCCTACCATCACAAACCAGACAAAACATAAAATTGAGAACGAGGTTCTTCAAAGCTCAAACAATCAAGGATTTTGAAACCCCAGAAATTCTGTGTGTGTTATGCAAAACTCCATTGCAAGAATTCACCAGTTTCAACATCTACGGACCAAAACTACCTATACAAAATGTGAAAATTTGCACATCCCACCATTTCAAAAATACATAGAACACAAAATCGAGAAATAAGATTCTTGAGAACTTACCAAAATAACTTTCCTATTCTTATGAATCCCAAAAAAGTGTAAGAAAATTTGATGTAACAATAAAGAAGAATTCAAATTATGAATTCAAAGTTCCCTTTGAAGCTCAAGAAAAAAAAAAAAGGAATAGTGCGAGAAACTAAGGTTTGACATAACATAGAAAACAAAGGAATTAGTGTTTTACAGAGATCCAACTTCCTCACATTTAGTTTCACATCTATTTGAATACCTTACGAGCCCTAGATTTTCTAATTCTTTGTTGGTCTAAATAGTATGCATGTGTATGCATACCTATATATAAAGGAATGCTATGTTTGAAAGGTTCTGTGAAAAACCACAGACATGGATTCGCAGCGGAAAGGTAAAACAAAAACTTTTTCTGTTTTATAAAACAATCCATGTACACA
>JAESVK010000143.1:3759993-3809529 GCA_017140935.1 Hamamelis virginiana | reverse complement strand
TATATATATATATATATATATATATATATATATATATATATACACAAAAATGATTCAGTCAGCATATGCTTACATAAGTTTATGTAAACATGAAGCTAGTAGATAATTGTGGGATACATGTTTCGAAAAATTGAACGTTGGATTAGATATTATACTTATATATGTCATGCATACCAAAAATCATAGTGATCCAACGGTTGGTTTCTCATAAATGTCATTAAGAAAAATTGTTATAGTTTATATTTTGAGATGTTTATATTGGATCACTATATTTGTTGGAATGCATGATATCCATAAGAAGAATATCTAATCCAACAATCAATTTTTCAAAATATGTATTCAACAATTATCTATTAATTTCATGCTTACATGAGATATGTAAGCATATGCTGACTATAGGTCGGGCCTGATATGTGAAGGATTAGAGATGCATGCCTAGCACCCCTAGAAGACTACCAAATGTGCTCTCTTATTTCTTTTTTCTTTTTTCTTTTTTCTTTTTTCTTTTTTTTTTTTTCCACATGCATATGGCTATAGAGACACCACGAGTCCTTTTGTAATGTCAAGAAAGTTGTGCCATAAATATTTGCTTCTCTTTTGATGGAGAGATAAGTTCCACAAATGCTCTTAAGGGTCTATATATGATTGAAAAAGCAAAGTATATGGTCTAGGAACAAAGGGAATTTCCTTTGCCCATAAATGTGCTTTTAAAAGGCAAGGAAGAGTGCTTTTCAAACACAAGGGATGTCTCAAATTTATGGAAAAGTTTGGAACCCTCCTTTGCCCACCCCTAAATTGGCCCAACCCCAACCTAAATTTATCCTGATTAGCTTTCAATCCACCATTTACTATGATAGCAAGGTGCGAGACGTAATAGCTAGATTCATTTGAATTGAATTATTGACCAAGACAAATCAAAAACTTTGTTCAACATTTTGTCTTGAGTTAGCAGGATTTTGAGTTTACTAACTCAAATTGAATTAGTGGAAGTATCAAAATCTCATCAACCCTAATTGAGTGCAACAACAATGATATATCATTAGGTTCTCCTTGGGTTTGTAAGTGGCCCATTTGAGAGAAGAAAGGGAAAGAACAAAAGGAAATAAATGGAAAACAGGCTTTATAGCTTTTATCATTCTCACAAAATCAAATTCAATCCTCTTCTACATGGACCTGCCATTGTTGCCTTTAGTCACCTCAATAGTTGAAAGCAGATTCGAGAGAGAGAAAGAGAGAGCAACATATAAGCATCTTATGGATATAGCAGCCCTTAAAGTGGCACACTTTTTCAAGCTCTAAAAAAATCCCAACCCTTCCATGGAAAGTATAATGATAAACAACTTTCGGATCAAGGAATTTGAGGTAAGCACTTTTGTCATGGAGAAGCCTCCTAGGAGTGAGGGATTCAGTTTTTTAGGAGAACATATATATGCCCATGACCCAGACATTTTTGCCAGCTTTTGCCCTCTTCAAAAAAAGAAAAAAAAATTGTTTGGTGGGTAAAGGCTGGGTCACTAACTAAAGCCTCACTCAACAGTCATCTCCACCAGTCCCAGCACAGTACCTCTTTCACCAGCTAAAGCCTCAGTCATTTAGTAATTTCTGTAATCTTCTTGTGTTTTACACAAAGCAAAAGAAACAAATAGGACCCCACTATGTTTAAAGGACACTAAAAGTACCTAAGAAAGATTTAACCAATTACTCACTGAATCAAAATCAGATCATTCAACTAAGAGACAAAGTATAATCCAAGTTATTCAGGGCCAATTTACAATTAATAATCCTGTCCCATTGTTTAATCTATTTATAATGGCGCCATATATTTTATGGATATTAATTTCTTTTTAATTTGGTACGGTTCAGTCTATTTGTTAAAATCCACATGTGTGTGTCACCCATTGAAGTAAATTGTCTCATGTACTAATAAAAGTTTTGTACTACCAAGTATAAATATATTACTATTTCATGCCAAAAAAAAATTATTAAAGGTCAAATTGTATCGAGCCCATCCCTCTCGAGACCCGTTTTCAAGGACTCAATATTGAGTAAGACCCTTTCTAAGACATTTTGAGGTTTTCCAAATCAATTCCCTATGCCACATTGTTCATCATCTTCTTGTTTTTTTCAATGTTTTGTTCTCATTGCAAATCACATATCATATTGTTGTGATAGTACTGCTGTTAATGAGATGACATAATTTTGAGAAAATTGAGCAAAGGATAGACCCATGATTTAATTAGGTGATTAGATAAAATAAAATTAAACAAGAAGCCAAGGCTAAAGCCAAAAAAACACAATCATGTGGGCATCCAAGGCAAATGGGTGAAGAAAAGTAATAGAAAGAAAAGGAAAAGGTGGGTGTGAGGTGGAGGGTGGTGGGGATGGTGAGAGATACATCATATACATGAGTGTGCGGGTGCGAAAGGTAGGGTTGTCATCAGGACAAAGCTCTCTCTCTCTCTCTTAAAAAACTTTTGAAGATGCTTGCCCACCATATCTCCTCCGACACTTTCTTTAAGTTTCCTTCATTGTTTTTTAGTTTCTTTCTCTCTTTCTTCGCTTTCTTCCATTTTCTTAGTCAGCTTAGAAACAACGCATTCTTTCCTTCCCACAAATTTTGTTTTCAATTTGTACCAAAACCCAAAAAGTAAGCACTCATGCATATCAAAAGCCATTCATGGTAGGCCCTCCAATAACAACATGCACCCCCTCATTGCCATTGGTCTCTCCCACTCTTCATCCTCAAGTCTCTCTCATGTTTGGTGGAGATACGGCTCCACATCCCATAGGACCTTGCATGGATATTGATTTGGGTGGCCTCCAAATCAGAGTTTTCTTTTCCTTTTTTTATCCCATCTTTATTTCATCACTTATCACCATCTTTTTTGTTTTATGAAATCTCTTCAAGGTCAACCCAACATTCATTTCTCACGTCTCTTTCATGCTGTTTTTTTTTTTTTTTTTTTTTTTTTTTTTTTTCTTTTATATATATATATATATATATTTTATTTTCATTAATCAAACTTCAAACTTGGGGACGGTTTGGTTTCTTCTCAATGTTTCTTTCCTTGGTCAATGTCTCATAATTAAAACAGATGTGTCTGCTTCCATGACTCAGAGATGCGTGGAAACTTCGTTCATTTGATAGATGACGTGAGTTGTGAACCGTCGGATCAATTCGTACTCTCTGTCTCTCTCTTTCTTTTTTTTTCTTTTTTTTTGCATTTTGTTTTTTTACTTTCTTTGGTGTTTTTTTCCTTCCATCTATTCGTTTAATTCCTTTTGCCCTCACAATCTCTTGTATGTAAAGCAAAATAGCAAATGGCAATTTTTGGAAAAAAATTTCTTCCATATCATGATCATTCCAGAACATCAATTTCAGCTATCTTTTTCAAATTACAAATATACACACTATCATACAGACGTGTTAGAATGAGTATGTGCAAACATTGCTTAATTATAGGTTATTAGATTGAAAAAGAAATAATTAGATTCTTCTACAAGTAGAAACATTCAATAACACCGCATCACATTGATTGAACATCCAGATGCATGTAAGTAATTTGAAAACATGCAACTAAATTAATTTCTAGCTAGCTCTATATATATATCATCTGCTTATACGCCATTTACCAAAAATCACATTGATCCAACGAATTGAAGAGGCGTTTCATGAGTGTGCATTTCATAGACAGTATAAGAAAACATGCATGGACACATACCATACAAAATGCTAAAAAGAAAAGTTAAAGGGACAGATAGATCCAAGTGAAATCAAAGAGGCTTTGAAAGCGCTGGGCTTGGGCTATCTTTGTGTTGGTTTGTTGGCTTGAGAGATTATTGGCGAGAAAGATCTTTCTTGAATTACTACTCTTTCTTCTTTCAGGCTATGAGATAAAGAGATGGACTTCTTCTTCTTCTAATTCTACGTTCAGCCGCGGCATAAAAATTTAAAATGAGTACAAAAATAATTTAAAGTTTTTTTGCCTTTTAGCTGGAAAGTAGAATAATTCAAATAATAATCTCTATACTACTCCATCCGTAAAGTAATTATTATTTTCTAAAGAATAAGGCAGGCATCAAAGTCAAAATATATGTTCTCACTTTCAATATTTACCACAATGGAAGATAAAATCTGTGATTTTACAACAGCCTTTGGGAGTGATATCCATAGAACCCGACCCGACCACAGCAACCCCCACTGACTCACTGGTTAATGTTATATCTTTACTTCCAGTCATAATTTCAACTTTGGTCAATATATCTACACAAACATGTGCTTTCATGCATTATAATTCAAGCTCCAGATAAAAATTTGCAAAAACGTTATCTCATTTTTCTTTCAGATATATAATTTCATACAGCATTTGAAACAGTAATCATCAATCTGAACTAAAATTTTCATTTTTCAACAATTTCATGCCCTGGAAATGTTAAAATGGAAAATAGAAAATTTATAAAATTGCCAAACTAATTTAGAATAACACCACTAACAGACTGCATATTGGTTATTTAGAGAATGAAATAATTGAACTAGGGATCTATGGAGTAAATTATTCATTTTCATGCTTACAAAATAAACTACCCTTATATTTATACTCATGCAAATACATTAGCTTTGCAAGAAGACGATGTCCACAGCTAAAAGTGGCTCCGTTGCTGGGATCCACAAGAATTCATGTAGGAGCAGAAGCCCATATCGCCAGGTTAGCCTCAAGTAGAATAGATTTAGGTAAGAATTGCCCAAAATTGGAGCTGCAAATATAATCTCAGTATCCATCTCCAAGATCGTAAAAAAAATAATAACTGCTTCTGCTGGCACAATCATCCCAGTTTATTGAGTATATGCTTGTGTTTGATCCTAGCTTTCAAGATTGAAGTGAACAGAATATTGTCCCTTCTGTATACTTTGCACCGATCAAATTTTCAATATCAAACTCCATATAGTGGTAGGAAGGTTTTGACAAAGGAGTATGCGAGTGCACCCGTGAATATGTAGCTGTCCACTCTGTCTAATATTCCACCTGCACACAAGAACTGTCTTAATTCTCATACAGTTGCCGGAAATAAGACATCATAACCTTTTTTTTTCCCATAAAGAACCCAATTCAGAAAATGAATTGATAATTATTTGAAAAGAATGTACTGGAGAAAAGTTCTAGAATTTGAGTGTTATGTTCAAGATATGACTTCTGTTTCTGAAAAATTAACTTTCAGTCATGTAACTAATATCCCAAGTCAGACCAAGAGTCTTTGTGGTGGTCCAAAATTCTAGTCATATCAGAATAAGATAAGCATTCTCAAAGGACAAATGTGTCAATGCAATGAATCGATAAGCCACTAAAAGGATGAGTGCAGATACATGTGAGAGAAAGAGAGAGAGAGAGAGAGAGTTCAATTTAATTTCACATTGATTTTCCGGTCTTCGAAAGGACAATTAGAGAAGGGGGCAAAAATCACAAAATTACAACAGCCAGGCCTTCAAACTGCAACTAGAGAACTGTATGCATCACACTATATTAGAGTTGGAAAAGAGCAGCCTAACCATACCATCTCAAAGGACAAATGTGTTGATACAATGAATCAATAAGTCACTTACAGGCTCCACTCGAAAGATGAGGAAGGGGGGGGGAGGGATGATGAAGAAGAACATCAAGATGAGAAATCTTTACAGGTCAGAAAATGCATACCAAATTAGAAGAATGGATTTGCCTCTCATAAAAATGTTAGAAAGACAATCTATATCTAAATCTCACTTTGATTTTCAGGTGTTTGAGACGAAGATTAGGAAAGTGTGGAAACAGAACATAAACACACTATATTTGATCTGGAAAGAGCAGTATAACCCTACATTCTTTTCTTACCTCTAGCTTTCTTAGTTTCATCTCATCACCAAATACCTCAACATGGTATGCTATTGTGTCCGACTCTTTTTCTGAAGTTCAGATGATACAAACTTATTCCAGGTGCTCCACATTTTAGGCGCTACTCTACAAATAATATCGCATGCATGTTAACCAGGGATATAATTAGAAAGGGCTGGCTGGAATGCACATGAAAAAGCCAAACCAAATCAGGGTGCATAGAGTAACTTGATTCTACTCAACAAAGCCTTTTGTCCCAACTGTACAGTATCAACTAAACAAATCCTATTTCACATTTCCACTCTATCTAGGGGTTATACATTTTCTAAATCATATACAAACATGCCATTTCTCACTACCTCAACCCACATCCTTTTTGTCCCCATCACCCTCATAGGACCTTCATTCTGAACCACATCACTCCTCACTCCTCACTCCTCACTCCTCATTCACTAGTATGAACTCTGTCACACATAACCATGCCATCTTAACAAACTTCCTCTCATCATGCCCCTTGCCCCCAATTGGCGCAACTCCAACACAACTGTATTCAATTCTAATTCTATCATTTCCTTTCTGGTGCACTCATCCATCTCAACATTCACAATTTGGACCTAATTATTTTAAGAAAATATTGTTTCTGCCCAATACTTCGTACTATAAAGAGCAGCTGGTCTTATAGCTGTCTTATGGAACTTTTCTTCCATTACCAGGTATATACCAGTTACAGTCATTCACAAAATGTGGAACCATGACATTTAGGGAAATGTAATTACTCAAACACTAAATAATATTCCACTGTCTACATAATTCTCCTTGAGCAGTCTTCAAGACTTGAACCTCAAAGCCATAGTAAATCGTTCCGTTTATGGATCCTGTTTTTTATCATAAATTTCAAAGCTCATCATGCTAACGAAAATAAGGTATTACACAATTAAATATGTTACTTGATGTATTATTTACATATAATAATGTAGATAACACGATAGTTGACAAGAGGAGATGGTGAGGAAAATGCCCAAACAAAAATAACAAAGGAAAGCTTGGAATCCAAGGATCTTAAAGTAAACTTTATTTATGTCTGAAAAACAGAAAATATGTACAAAAATTAAAAAAATAATAATAATAAATAAAAATAAAAAACCAGTACCCTGTGCAGGGATAATTTACGAATGTAGGCAATGCATTAATCAAATTGGTGGCAAAGAATTTTTTTTTTTTAAAATACCATATCACTTATTTTGGGTAAAACACCAACATGTAACGCAGGCACTTTTTTGTTTTAATAACCACCAAGCATGTGCATAGAGCATATGAACCCCTCTAGTAGCAAAACAACAATATCAAGCTGTCTACGCAAGGTAACCTAGGAGTATCTCCAACAGGTAATACAGGAGAGTTATATTAGATAGTCCAATATCTAACAATAAGACATATAGTACCACAGTAAAAGCATAAAACTTCAGGTCAGATATCCAGTGATGTGGAGAAGGCTACATAATATGTCAGAAAATAAAGCCGTAGGGAGAACGAAAGGGTGGAACAAAATTACAATTAACAAACATAAAATAGTTGAAAAAAGAAAAGCATAAATACTGAAATGCTTAAATATAATAAAAATGATGATGATGGATGACAACCAAAACACTTAAATATTTGACATAAGCAACAGACCAATCGAGACATGCAGCACAAACTTGAACAAATCAAAGAGCAAAATGTTCTTGGATTTATTGGAAGTAAACAATAAAAGATGCTTATACTTTAACATCGTATCAAAATATAAGTTCAAAGCCATACAACAAAATTCAAATAGGTGATTACCATGCCCAGGTATAAGCGACCCAGAGTCCTTGACACCCGCATCGCGTTTGATCATAGACTCAATAAGGTCACCAAACAGAGATCCGAAGAAATTAAGAAAGCCAAAAGCAAAGGCACTGGAAATTATTCAAGAAAATTACATTAAATAGATATCAGCACCTAGTAAAAAATGACATAAACAAGCAAATAAACAATTGGAAAAAAATAAAAGTTGCATGTTCAACTTAAAGCAAAGGTAGGAAGTTCTCCAATCGGTACAAGTGAGAAGACTAGTCATGCTTCACTAAACTTATCCCAATTAACTACTCTAACTAAAACAAGGTTCAAAAGTAACCTAAGTATCAAAAGATTAAAATAGTTAACTGATTGACTGTGAGAACTCCAAAATGAGACCAAACAAATGGTGGGTTTTAACCCTACAACCAGCAGATCTACAACATGGACATTGGACATATCTTCCTATTATCCTGAATTAAGGTTTTCCCAACCAAAGACAAACTACTCAAATAATTTCACTTGTTTATCAAAAAAGAATTCACTTATTTAATTTTGCAACAAGAAAGCATAATGCAACAATTAGTTAAAATTGACTTGTAAATAGAGGCTTGCACATGAAAAGGCATAATTATCACTCTATATAATATGTGGGTGTTTCCATTACATATAGAGGTTTGAAAGTAGATTGCTTGTTCCTTTTTTCTTTACATTGTTCTTTACATTGATTATCAATGAAAATAAAAAACAAGTCCCTTCTTTTTGGTTCAACGTTTAGAAACACAGCAGTACACTCAAGCACAAACAAATGCGCTTACGTCAAAAACATAATCTTCACCTGTTCTCCATTAAATGTAAAATATCAGTGCAGATGTCAAAGAGACGTATGGTCATGAGCTCAATATTCTATGGTTTCTAAAAGATTTTTAAAACTTACATGCTCACAGGCCACGTTAGAGCTGGGCTCATTACAAGGTCATTAACCAAGCCAAGTCAACCTCAAGCATATGAATATGCAACAAGCCGAGCTAAATCAAATAGTATCAAAAATGGCTCAAGTTCAAGCCGATCTTAAGCGATGATGTGACTTCATCAAATTAAGTTCAAGCAATTTAGCACTTGACTTGGCTCGGCTCATTTTTGTTAAGTTTCCAACCTAAAAGCCTAAGCTTGTAGGTGGAGGGCCCAATACAGGTATACGAAGCTATAGCAAGCCTTTTATTTAGGCGATGTGGGATAGAGTGGATTCTATTCTTCTACACTCCCTCACATACAGGCGTGTTTGGGCCTTGTCACGTGGATAACCAATGTTCTAATACCATGTTAAGTGAGTGTAGAAGAATGAAATCCACTCTATCCCACATCACCTAAATAAAAGGCTTGTTATAGCTTCATATACCTGTATTGGGCCCTCCACCTACAAGCTTAGGCTTTTAGGTTGAAACTTAACACAGTATCAGAGCATTGGTTATCCACGTGACAAGGCCCAAACACGCCTGTACATGAGGGAGTGTAGAAGAATAGAATCCACTTTATCCCACATCGCCTAAATAAAAGGCTTGCTATAGCTTCATATACCTGTATTGGGCCCTCCACCTATAAGCTTACGCTTTTAGTTTGAAACTGTTAAGTTTCCAGCCCCAGCAGGAGGTGCAAAAGCTACACAATATTTGGACATGTTGTAAGATCTTATTTTATAACATAAACCTACTTCTACAAGATGTTCTAACTTTGTTGAATAAATATGAAAAGATATCAGCCATTGTTAGATGGTCTCACTTAACATTTGGGAGACAAGATATGGGGAAACAGTTTAAATTAGCGAATCAAATATCGGCTGATATGAACTAGTTTTTCATGATGCCAATACAACCTGTGCACCCAAATTCACATAGTATCGAACTGTTACAGCACATAACGGTCCATCACACCCATTACAACACCAATACCCTTATAAAAGAGTGTGAACACTTATTTTTTTTGTTTCGTTTTTCTCTGTTTCCTCTCCTCTCCCTCATCCACTTTAGATCCAAGATTTAAGCATAGAATTTTTAGATTTGGAACCAAATATTGGATCTAAGCCTCAACACCAAATCTTCAAAAGGTTGAATGAAATTTTATCATTATTTTTTTGTTTGTTTGGCTTTATAGATATTATATTTAAAGATTAGATCTATCATGTCTAACCATAGATCTACAACTTTGAAGGTAAGATCTAGGTTAGACATCCTAGATCTAGAGTCAAATAACTATTTTTAAAATTTCTTTTAATTTTTTGTTTAAACAATTAAGTAAAATTAATTTACTTTATCTGTGTTAGATAATTAACTATATCATGTTTAACTCATTATCTAAGGTTAAATTCTTTTTAAGTTGCGCTTAAACTTCATTTAAATGATTAAGTAAATTTTTGTGTTAATTATGTAGTAATATTGCCTAAAAAATATAAATATGTATATTATTATAAAAATATATTCAATTACTTAATATCTATACTATTGTAGTATTATTTAGCCAACCCTCACTATGTACAATGTGAATTACCAAAATGCCTTTAATAACTAGGCTTAACTTAAATATTTTTAGGGTTAAATAGTAATTTTAAAAAATAAAATTTTCACATTTTCACTTTTTTTTTTTAGAGAAACTCTCTGCTCATTAGTTTCTCTATCATAAATGTTTTAAATCATCTATTAAATCATTAAATAAGCAAAAATAAATAACTTAGGATGTAGAATATCATAAGAAACATCAAAATAGGCACTAGTGCGATACAATATCATGGAATAATGTGTTAAATTTTAACTTTTTAAAAAGAATATAATTGTTAGTAAAAGTTACATCATTGTCTTTTGTACAAATGAAATGTTAGGTTATTTTTCTGAATATCATAAAAGAACTGCTCCTTAAAAACAATAAAAGGGACTAACTTATAAATTAAGTAAATATGTTGAAATGTCTGAGATCTCTGTTGGGAGAAGACGAGACGCGACGTGACGATCGAGATGAAACGAGACAAACGAGATGTCGGCCAAGATGAAACGAGATGACTGAGATCTCAACCGAGACAAACAAAATGAAGGAGATCTTGGTTGAAATGAAAATATGAGATTTCTCTTCATATATTCAACTCGAGAGAACTTCTCGTATTGGTCCCTAGATAACTCGGCCCAGTCATCTCTGTCTCGACCCAGACTTTGAACCATGTTAAGGTGGCATAAATAAAATCTAAACAAAACCAAATGAAGAACTGTGTTAATAAGTCTGGAAACCTATTTCCCAAATACTTCAAAACCATATTTCATAGATACACACTGTTTCGAGAACTTTTTTTTTTATCATGTGAACTGCTAATTAAAACAAATTGCCTATATTTTCAAGATTTCCCACAAGTTTATGAACAAGGTTCAAAAATGCTGATTTCTCCCCTGGGAAAGAAGTTGCCAATAAATTGGCGCACGATGCATGAGGAAATAATTATATTATTAAATAAATGCTTGTTTCTACATTTTTGGGCACAAGTAACAAATTTTACATGCAGCAGATGACACAAGATTGAAGTGTTTTCTTAGCTAAAACCAAACCCATGGACTACGAACAAAATGAAGAATTTGAATTGACCACTTGACCATCCATAAGTGCAATATACATGGAAAAATAAGAACCAGAACTTATCAGCACATAGAATCCTTTCTTATTTTGTAGTGGTTTCCATTACACAATTAAGCCATAAATTTTTTTTAACTGAGGCACTATCCAAATGACCCATCCAAAGAGTTTTAAACAAACAGAACGTTTGGTCAAACCATATTACAATTCACATGGTAGAAAATCTGTCTCACAACAGTATTCAAGAAATCTTAAGTGAAATCTTGCATTCTTACACATGAACACACGTGTGTGCATGCCACGGTTCAAAGTCTAGGCCAAGACCTAGATGACTAGGCCGAGTTATCTAGGTTTGGGTAGGGACAAAGATGAGAAGTTCTCCCGAGTTGAATATATGAAGAGAAATCTCATATTTTCATTTCAACCAAGATCTCCGTCATTTTGTTTGTCTTGGTTGAGATCTCGATCATCTCGTTTCATCTTGGCCGACATCTCGTTTCATCTCGATCGTCGCGTCGCGTCTCGTCTTGTCCCGACCGAGATCTCAAACATTTCAACATATTTACTTAATTTATAAGTTAATCCCTTTTATTATTTTTAAGGAGCAGTTCTTTTATGATATTCAGAAAAACAACCTAACATTTCATTCGTACAAAAAACAATGGTATAACTTTTACTAACAATTATATTCTTTTTAAAAATTTAAAATTTAACACATTATTCCATGATACTCTATCGCACTAGTGCCTATTTTGATGTTTCTTATGATATTCTACATCCTAAGTAATTTATTTTTGCTTATTTGATGAGTTCAATGTGTATGTTTTATTTTTTCTGATTTTTATATGAATTTTTTTTAACATTCTTTCACGCAACGAGATGGCCATGACCGAGACGTCCGCAATCGAAACACGATGACGTCCGCGACCGAGACTTTGAACCATGGTGCATGCACGCCCCCACACGCACGTGCATGAGCACGGCACAAGAACCACTTCAGTTTTTTGGTCCCTTCCATTAAAGATAAATTAACTCCTTAATAATTTTGGCCACGAGTTTATCCATAATTGTTTGACGATTTGGCTCCCTTACATCTCTTGCACTTCTATCACAACCCAGAAGTATAAAGGAATTGGCTTCTTGTTTACTAAATGAACAAAATTGTTTACAATAAGTCAATAAGTCAAAACTAAATGAAAGAAAACTAGATACCTTAGCATAGATGTTGGCCAGCAAAAAATCTTTGATAATACAACAGAAGTAGCTACACAACCACCTAAGCCTGCAATAGCTCCTTCCCATGTCTTTTTTGGACTAATATTAGTAAGTGGAGTCCGACCAAATGCCTGCATTTGAGTACAAAAACAATGACACATTGTCTTTTTCATATGGGCCCCCAACACATTATGTTGTAAAAAAGAGTTGCTGCACAAGCTGTTTTAATAATAAAGAAACTGGTCATGTAAATAAGCAGAAACACAAATCGATTTCCACCAGAATACTCAACATGCAAGTTGACAAAGTCCTGGTATCCTGCAACTTTAGAAACTCAGGACATTGTACCGCAATAATGTTTTTATAACACCAAAAAGGATTGAACAAATTTTCGAAAGGCATATGTTCTTGAAAGATCAAGGTGCAGGATGAATAACAAGTTACATGTATCTGGTGAGGCTTAGAAACATTTTAAGCAATGATTTGATTGACAATATAACAAATTGTTTTAAAAAAAATTCATTGACATGGTTCACTGGGGATTGATTAATCATGCAAATATTTATATGCACAGTGGTGGCCAGTTAATTAGGAGCCATTTCATGCCCTTTCATTGGCCAGAGATGATGAAGGCCCTTCTAAAGGGTCCCGTTACATGGAAAAATCGTTAGTATCCTAAAAAAGACAATAATCTTAGAGACAATCACGCTTTGAAGAGAAAACTAATGCTGCTGAAAACTAGCTAATTAAACTAATGCTGCTGAACTAACTAATTTCAAAAGTATAAATACCTTGCCACCTACGAAAGCACAGGTATCTGCTGCAATTACGCTGCTGACAGTGATCAAAGTTGCCACAAGACCCACTGTCCAATGAGCTTGGCCTCCAAGAAGAACAGGCCATGCTGTTCCTATTCCTGTCAAGGTTAAGCTGTTTAGCTAACACAGTTTGGAAAACACACCAGCAAAACTCCACTAGATCAGACAATAAACAAAAGGTTCCTCCATGTTTGCATACATACATATCCGTATACATGTATACACACACAATTGCATACATACAAGCACAAATATATGAGTAAAAAATAGGTATACTAGCCAAAATAATCAGAAGAGAATTTCATCATAAGGAAATCAAGGCTGCAGAAAAGCCATAAGATAAGAAAATTGTAAAGAAAAAAAGCAATAATGTCTCATGTGAGTGTGCATATAATATATCAATATAAGATATAAAATATGTTTTTATTGAGCATATTGGCATAGGACAGCTTATAGCTCATTAACAGAGTAAAAGACGAATATACATAATGCTTGCATCAGTTGACCTCCTTTAGAACCACTTGCAGAACATATTTTGAAAAACTGACCGTTGGATATGAATCTTAATTAGAGGTCCTCCCCTCTAAAAGCAAGGGAAATAGTCAATAGTCAACACCTGGGCCTAACCTGGACAAAAATAATAAAACCCATTTTAATTAATGGGAGAAATTGGTAATATGAATCTTGATCGCCTTTAAAAGTGGCCCAAATTTTGTATCATCACTATCTCTGGCATAAAACTAGGAACAGCGTAACAGAATATATATGTGGACTCTAAAAATAACACCTTATGTTGTCGCATTAGTTTGGTATCTTTTTTTCTGGGAAAAAGTTAGTCTGTTATCAACCTCCTATATAATCAACCTTTTAAGCTACATATGCTGAAGGCCAACCATGCATACACACACTTTGCATGAGGATGTCTTGTACAACATATTAAATTTTACAAATACATAAATATAAAGAACCAACTTCATACTTGTATTTAAAGCCGGGGCTGCTATACCACATCGAAGCTTAACCCAGAGACAAGGAAGATAACCACAATAAAATAGCCCAAACATGGCACTACTGAGCTGAGAAAAACGAGGATTTCCTCTTTGTAAAAGCAATGCCATAGCAACCACAAAAGCAGCAGATGTCACAGAGACATCAATGTGACCAAAGTACCTGACCATATAATAAGAAACACAAATCAGCAACAAGAACCTATGGAACAACATGAATGAGTTCTAAACTTAAAATTATGCATGCATCAAATAGTGAAGTCCTCCCATAAAATCAAACTTGCTGCATGATTTATCAGGCAGATATATTTACTTTAACATGTTTTGAGAATCATCAACCAAAAGAGCATGGAGATCTTATAGGAAAGAAGCACTCAAATAGAAAATATAAAAAGTAATATAATCCATCTATTCACACACACACACACACAGAGCAACAAACAATATGAGTATCTGCCAACTCCACAACTTCTTTACACATTATACACTAGTTATGAGCACTATATTCCTCTTAATCAAGTTATCAATAGTAAAACGCTTATTCCAAGCCACCATCCAATTGTATAAAGCAATCTTAGACTGGGCTTGGGTCTTCCACACATTGTACACATGAAAGAAGGCTTCCTCAGCTCTACATATGATCTCCAAATATGATGAGACTGAAAATTTTCCATCCCTTTCTTCTCCGAACAATCATATCCTCTAAGCCCCTCACCATCTCTTTGAGTGAAGTATTTAAAAGCTTCATCATACTCTCTACTTCCCGATCGAGAAGGCTTCTAGAGAAAACTACATCCCAAACCAACTCATCACGCCTCCAAGTTACATAATCTTTTATCCAGGCTCCCTTATGAACCTCTATATCAAAAAAAAAAAGCCCAAGAATTACTTCTTAAGTGGCAAATCCGGACATCAAACATCTTCCTAAAGAAGAATCCTAGAGCCATTCCCCTCCTTAAACTCCACATATTTCACAAACCCTTCACCCCCCCCCCCCCCCCCACCACATAATCATTCACTAGTGTGTGAGTTAACTTAGTTGTTAATAGCTATAATATTTTGCAATATTAGCTTCTATAGTTGATTAGTTTCCCTTTTTATAGATTTCCCATTGCTAGAGTTTCCTTTTTGTAGATGTTAGCTTTTCTAAATAATCTATTCTTGTAACCTATTTTATTATTGAATAAGATTGCTAAAGCCAAGAGAGGCTTTTCTCTCCGAACGTTGTCATGGTACCAAAGCCTTAGGGGCTGCAGGTTTTGCTATCTCTCTCTCTCTGTCGGATCTCTTTCTCAATGCCAGAACTCTCTCTCTGACGGATCTTTCTCTCACTGCCGGACCTCTCTCCCTGTCTGTCGGACCTCCTATGTCTCTCGACACTCTCTCTCTCCGCCGGACCTCTTTCTCTTTGCTGGAACTATCTCTCTGTCGGATCTCTCTCTCACTACCGGACCTCTCTCCCTCTCTGCTGGACCTCTATGGCTCTATCTATCTCTCAAGACCCTATTTTCTCTATGTCAACACCTTCTAAAGCTTCTCTCTCTCACAGATCTGCTACACTTGTTGGCAATCATTTTTTTTTGTTATACCTTGTTTGATTCTCACTTAATTAAGCATGGCCGATCAGGAAAATTCAGATGATTAGCATTCGTTTGAATGGGAAAAACTACTCTTATTGGGCCAAAGTTACGGAAAAGTTTTTTTTCGGTAGAGGACGAAGGGGTATATTGACAAAACTTCTCCAAAACTTATGGATCCTAAAGTTGAAGGTTATACTTCAGCTTTAGCCAAATAGAAGATGGAAAATACTCAGGTTCTTAGTTGGCTTCACAATTCAGTGGAACCGAGTATTGGTCAAAAATTTTCAAAGTTTGATATTGCTGACTTGGTTTGGGAATATCTTAAAGAACTCTATCTTGAGTCAAATTATGTCCGAGAATATGAAATTGAAGGTCACATTTGGGCTGCTAAACGGAGGCAAAAATTTATCCAAAAATTTTATAATGAAATGACCATCTTTTGGGATCAGTTGGCCCTTATGGATTCTCCTAACTTACTGAGTAAGGATAGCTATCTTCAGAAAAGAGATCGCCAACGCCTCACTTTGTCAAATCTGTGTTTGTTGCTGCATCATCACGGGCATCGTTAGATCCCACACCACCTGGTTCTATCATCAAGGTTACTGAAAAACCAAAGTCTCGTGTTGCAACTAATGAATGTAGTTTTTGTCACCAAAAGGGGCATTAGAAACATGCTTGCCCTAAACTTATTGCACCGCGCCCATCTACTGTCACTCCTCGCCCTCGAGCTGCCTTTGCAACACCTCCTGCTAGTACCGTATCTACCTCTCTAGTTTCCTCTATGTTTGAGCAGTTTCAATCTTGGTTAACATCCCAGTCACAAGCTTCTGCTCTATCCACTCTCCATTCAGGTTTGGATAATTCTAATCCCTTAGGTATTACTTCCCATACTTGGATATTTGATTCTGGTTCATCACATCATAGGACATCTCATCTGCACTCAGTAACTGCGTTTCTCTTTCTTCACCCATTACCATTGCTACTGCTAATGAGTCCCATATGTCTGTGAAGTCTATTGGTTCTATTCTTCCTTCTTCTCTCTTTTCTTTCTCTATTCCTAATGTTTTTTATGTGCCTCAGTTATCTATTAGTTTATTATCTATTAGTCAATTAGCTGATTCTGGTTTCAATGTTGTATTCTTTTCCTCTCATTGTGTTGTGCAGGATCAAGTGTCCAAGAAGCAAATTCGAACAGAGCATAAAGTTGGCGATCTTTACATCATGGACAGTCTTCATATTCCAGTTTCTCAAAGTTTCTCTGCTCATCTTTTTTTCTCAATAATAAGTCCTCCCTTTTTTATTTATGGCATTCTCATTTAGGTCATGTGTCTTAGGATCATTTAAAGGGTTTAGCTTTGATAGGAAAGTTAGGTTCAATGTCTGTTCAAGATGTCCAAATTTGTAGCGGGTGCAAACTCGCCAAAATGAAAGCTTTACCTTTTAGTAAAAGTGACTCTATTTGTTATTCTCCTTTTTCTCTCGTGCATACTGATGTGTGGGGTCCCTCTCCTGTTACATCTAAGGGTGGGTCTTTATATTTTGTTTCTTTCATTGATGATGACAGTAAATTTTGCTGGGTTTTTCTTATGGTACATATATCTGACTTGTTTTCATCTTTAAAGACTTTCATGCTATGGTTAAAACTCAATTTTCTACCTTTATTAAAACTTTCAATTCTGATTTGGAGGGTGAATATTACTTAACTAAGTTCATTGATCTTCTTACTTTGGGAGTTGCTCACCCGTCTTCGTGTGTTGACTCCTGCACAGAATGGTGTTGCTAAACGTAAACATCATCACCTATTGGATAATGCCTACTCTCTTCTTCTTTCCTCTTCTATTCCTTTGGTTTTTTGGGGGAAGTTGTTGTTACAGCTACTTATTTGATTAATCATATCCCTTCCCCTCGTCTTTCCGGTCTTTCACCTTATGAGAAGCTTTTTGGTCAGTCCCCTAACTACTCTCTTCTTCGTGTATTTGGTTGTGCTTGTTTTGTTATTCTTCCTAAACGTGCTCGTACTAAACTTAATGCACGATCTACTCTTTGTGTTTTCTTGGATTATAGTCTCACTTAGAAAGGCTACTGGTGTTATGATCCTATCTCTAAGCGCCTATATGTCTCTCGTCATGTGGCCTTTCTTGAGCGTATTCCTTTCTTCACTATTCCACCTAGGTTTGTTCCAATTTCTAAAGATGATTTAATCTCCATTGATCCTTTTCCTCCCTCTGTTCCTTCTGAGGAGTTTGTTTCTGACCTGGATACCTCTTCCATTCCTTCTCCTCTGTTTGATTCCTCCTCTTTTGAGCTTCTTTTCCTCTAGTCTACTCTAGAAGCTCTGGTTCATCTTCCTCTTCTCTACCAACTACTCCCTTGGATGCCGATCCACCTCCTCAGCGGTCTTCACGTGCTAGTCAAGACTTGGTTTCTCTAATACTTCTTATTCTTTATCTTATTGTAGTTTTCTTACTTCTATTCATTCTTACTTTGAACCTCAATCCTATAAAGAAGCATGTTCTGATCCTAATTGGATTGATACTATGCAAGCTTAACTTTATGCTCTTCATAAGACAGGCACCTGAGAGACAGCACCTGGAAGGAAGAATTGAAGAATGGTGTGGATTATGAGGAGACCTTTGCTCCAGTTGCTAAAATGACCACTGTCCACACTCTGATCTCAGTGGCTGCTATGCTATACGTCACTCAAAGTTGTTTCATCTTGATGTTAAAAATGCCTTTCTTAATGGTTCTCTCTCTTAGGAGGTTTATATGCAACCTCCCCCTTGGGCTTTCTCATTTTTAGGGTCTTGTTTGTCGGCTTCGTCAAGCACTCTATGGTTTGAAATAGTCCCCACGGGCTTGGTATAAGCGGTTTCAATCTGTTGTCTCGGAATGGTTTCAGTCCTAGTGCTCATGATTCGCTTTATTTATTTATCGTACTTCCACTGGCATTGTGGCTCTTCCCTTATATGTGGATGATATGATCATTATTGGGTCAGATTCTTCTGCTAGTGAGGATGTGAAGCGTCACTTGTTTGAGGAATTTGAACTGAAAGACCTTGGTCTTCTTCATTATTTTCTAGGCATTGAGATTGCTTGGGTTATATTCTCTCTTAGACTAAGTATGCAAATAAACTTGTTCATCGTGCTTAGCTCACTGACACTAAAGCATTGGATACTCCAATGGAACTGAATGTGAAATTTTTTGCCTCTGATGGTGTTCTTTTGGGAGATCCTACCCCCTATCATGAATTGGTTGATAGTTTTGTGCATCTCACGGTCACTCGATCGAACATTGCTTATGTTGTTCATATACTTAGTCAGTTTGTCTCTGCCCCGTGGTAGACTCATTAAAGTGCTCTTCTGTGTGTTATTCAGTATATCCATGGCACAATTTTCCAAAGTCAATGCTTCTTCTCTACTTACAACCTGGATCTTCATGCTTATACTGGCTCTGATTGGGCTAGTGATGATAATCATCGCAAATCTACTACAGGCTTCTATGTTTTTCTTGGCAATTCCCTCGTCTCTAGGAAAAGCAAGAAGCAAACTATGGTTGCGCGCTCCACCACTGAAGCTGAATATTGTGCTTTGGCCCAAGCCACCGTTGAGATTGATTGGCTCTATTGGCTTCTTTCTGACTTGGGGGTTTCTTCATCTGGGCCTACTCCACTCTATTGTGATAGTCAAAGTGCCATTTAGATTGCTCATAACTCTATGTTCCATAAGCATACTAAACACATTGAGATTGACTATCATTTTATTCGCCAACATTTTCAGTCCGGGACTATTCAACTTCCTCATGTCTCCTCTTCTCTTTAGATTGCTGATTTCTTCACCAAAACTCACAGCTAGTCGCTTTAAGTTTCTACTTGACAAACTCTCGATGCCTCTTGGGCTCGCATCATGACTTTGAGGGGGGTTGCGAGTTGACTTAATTGTTAATAGCTGTTGATAGTAGAAACTGAGGAAGGTTGCTGACGTGGAGGTTGGCCACGTGAGGTGATAACGTGGGAAGAGAGAGGAGTGGACAAGAGCTTCTCAAGAACTTCGGAGGGAACCAAGGCAAATGTTGAAGGTGATGTACAGCTAGGGGAGTCAGGGTTGAGCCAGTAGGAGAGCACTGCACTCTGATGGTACCTGCATGTATGCATGCATGCCACCCCTGTCCCCCTGAGCTGTCCCTTTCACCTAGGTTGGAGGTGAGTTATCCGAGGTCAAAGGTTCAGGACCTAAACCACATAGGACCTGAGCCCTACATAGTCCAGGCATGATATTGTAGGGTGCATGCATAAGCACGCTTATCGATGTAACGAGTCAATGGCTGCTATCCGGGGATTGTGCTGCATTCACCACGTGTCCCAGGATCCTCGCCCATTTCTTGAGAAGGCCAAGACAAAGGTCGACCTTCCTTTGGTCCTCGAACCCGAGGGGTGACCCTCCGCCTTAGCGAGCCTCTTGCCTTGCCCTCTAATCCTCATTCTCCCTTTTAACCCCGTGAAGTGAGGTAGGTCGACCTAGTCCCTTTGCTTTCCGAATACTAAGCCCAAGGTTGAGCCCCCGAGGATCTTGCCATCAATCCCGGCAAACTTGATCGTTTGGGTTTGTCCTTTAAAGGGGCCAAGGATGGCATACGCTCCTCTAACTTCCACCCCGAAGAGTGGGCATCCAAGAACATGGGCATCCCAACTATTGGGGCATTTACCCAGAGGTAGGCATCTTTGTTGAGGTGGGAGATCTCAACAAAGGAAGGCGATCAAGGTCAATGCATGACCTAGTAGGGTCGACCCTGAGGTCGGTTGTGGTGAGCTTGGTCATGATATTGTTTCCATGAAGAGGTTGACCGTGCATAACAAGGTCGATTATGATGGTGGTCTCATGTGACAAGGTCGAGCATGAGATCACAGAGGCCGAGTACCATGGGGTGTTGATATGATCAATCCCCTTTTGTGTATCATGAGGTTGTGCACTATGAGGTCGAGCATCATGATGTTGAGTCCGATGAGGTCGGGTCCCATGAGGTCAGCTATGAGTGGGGTCGACCTTGAGGTTGAGTGGTGTTGAGACAAAGTGGCCAGATGCGGTGTGCTTGGGATGATCCTCATAGCGAGGTCGACCTTGAGTTGGTGCCGAGGTCGACCATGAGTGGGGTCGGCTTTTGGGTTGGTGCCGAGGTCGACCATAAGGGGAGGGTCGACCTTGAGGTTATCTAAGAGATAGTCCGTGTGATAGAGTTGACCATGGGGTTAGTGGGCGAGGTCGACCATGAGCATGAGGTCGATTCTCTTGTGATGCTTGCGTGGCATGGGGTCGACCACCCCGGGTTCTATGTAAGAACAATAGCTATAATATTTTGTAATATTAGTTTCTATATTTGATTAGTTTCCTTTTTAATAGATTTCCTATTGCTAAAGTTTCCTTTTTGTAGATGTTAGCTTTTCTATATAATCTATGCTTGTAATCTGTTTTATTATTGAATAAGATTGCTAAAGCCAAGAGAAGCTTTTCTCTCCAAACATTGTCACCCCCTACCATAACTTCCCAAGTAAGACTTCCCACCACATTTTGACCACACCTGAGCTTCCAAATCACCACTTTCATCCTTATGGTTTCCTTTTCAACCACAAATCTCCATAACCACTTCCCTAGTAAAGCTTTTGTTAACCGTGAGCAAAGGCCTCACATCCATACCCTCAACCTTCTTAAAAGAACAAACTGTTTTCCAATTTACTTGGTGAAATTTAGAGCCGTTATCTTTTCCTGCTCAAATAAAATCCGATTGGGACAATGATACCCATTCATTACCAAAAAAAACTTATGATACCCATCCAATCTAGATAATAGCTATCGCTAAAACTAAGATGCTAGGACAATTTCCACGTATACATAAGTCAAGTGATGAACTCCAAATAGTATATGGTATTTGATTATTAGTACAAAAATCTCCAGTTTCCAACTATCAAATTTGAATAGTACATCTAATAAGTCTTATGAAAAAACACCTCACCTCAAATAAGTATTATCAACAAATAAATTAGAAATAACTGAATACCACGAGAGATTCTGAAATTGTGTTTCCCATAAGAAATTAAAGCATGTTACCAGATCTTACAAGGTAAGTATTGGCATGAAGGCGCAGATAACGGAGCAAACTCGCGACACATATCGAGGAGGAGGTGTCATTCCTGCAGTAATGCCACGACTCCTAACCAGCTCGAAATACTCCCGCGCACCAACAAAAACAGCAGCTGCCAGGGCCACCGTGAATACCCATCCTCCAGCCAATACGATGCCACCAGCGGGAATGCCAATTCCGAGTCCAAAGATAATCCTTTTCTTCAACTGACTCACTTTATGTTGATGCTCCAAGACTGGATTCTCCTTCATAAATAAATTAAACCCTTTGTCAACTTTCAACAAAAAAAAAATTTAAGATTATATATATATATATATATATATATATATATATATATATATATATATACAGAGATGCTAATATAAGGTGCACTTGATGCAACTTGCATCAAGTGCCCTCCTCTACAGCCACCTGTGATGAAAATTTTTAAAAACTGACCGTTGGATTAGATACCCCTATAATGTATGTCATGTCTGCCAAAAGTCACAGTGATCCAACGGTTGGTTTTTGAGAAAAATGACTGCTAAAAAATTATGACTTTTTTGTTCTTTAAAATGTTATCATTTTTTAGCAGTTAGTTTTCTCATAAACCAACCGTTGGATCACTGTGATTTTTGGCAGATATGATATACATTATAGGGGTATCTAATCCAACGGTCAGTTTTTAAAAACTTTCTTCACAGGTGGCTGCAGAGGAGGGCACTTGATGCAAGTTGCATCAAGTGCACCTTATATTAGCACCTCTGTATATATATATATATATATATATAAATGCCCAATAATTTCTTTCTCCCAAATTCGCTACTAGTTCAGTGAAGTTGAGCGAGGAGATTTAATATTCCAAAACCAAATCAAACAAAAAATCCAAATAGCCCAAAAGGTGAAGTTACCAATAATCTAGACGGCTGAGGCCAGTATGCTCTAAACCATAATCAGTTAATTTTCTATCCTGTAACCAAATATTTCAGTAACCCTCCATTTGGTTGCTGAGAAACTGAGCAAAAGAAAAGGAAAGAAAATTTTGAATCATATGTATTTATCTTGTTTTGGTTGCTAAGAAGTTAAAAACTCACATCAACTAATGCCTACTATTCTAATTAGACTCAAGAACTCAACTGAATGGGGGTTTTAATTTCTGGTGCTGCACACAACGAAAACCTGATATTCCATTTGGCTGCAGAGAGAGGGATGAAAACAAAAAGAAATTAAAATTTTGAATCTTCGATTTTTCATTATTCAATAACACAACAATAAAAAGCCCCAACCCCCAACACCCCCCACGCCCCAAGAGATAAAAAGAAAAAAGAAATAAAAGAAAAAAGGAGCGGGGATCTACTCAACAGTATTGAGCCCAGTACAATTTCTCTAATCAATGTTTTTTTTTTAAGAAGAAGAAGAAGAAGAACCAATGCAGCAAAGAAATTATGATTCAAAACTTTATTCTCTACATTTTTCCTCCACTTCTCGGCAAATAATCCGATAGTAATATTCGAATTTTCAATTTCTTTTCTTCTCCAACCTTTTATCCTCAGGCAGCAAGCATGATTTCATGCTAAATGAAACAAATCAGAAGAAACACCTCTTTCATATTAACTTTGATATAACTATTTGGTTAAGTTGAGATGAACCAAAACAACATAAAACACAAGATCCGAAAAATTATTTTCTCTTCTTTTCCTCCATTTTATCAGCACCCAAACTGAGTCTAAAACTCAGAATTTGAATACCATTTATCTTCTTCAACCCTATCTAACCACCCAAATGAAGCATGCATAATTTAACACTAAATATTGCTCGAATTTGAAGCATCCCGTGACCGACAACCAGTTAATTCTCTCTTCCAAAACCCCACTCCGGTTGGCTTCTGAGAAAACAAAGTAAACAAAAACAAAAAAAAAACAAAACAAAAACAAAAACCTAAAAACATAGATCTCACCAAGAACATATAAATACATATGTAATACAGAATAGCTGCAGTGCATTACTCAATATTCTCGCATAGTCGCATCCCAATGACAATTACACAACATTCAGAACTTCAATTTATTTTCTCTTCCTACCATTTTCCAGCAGAAAAACAACAAATACATGCATAATTGAACCCTAATTTATTCATATTTTATGCGGCTATGCCTACCTCTTTGGTGTCGCCTTCGTCGAGACGTTCCGGCTCAGCACGAGCAACTGCCGTAATTATCCGATGTCTCGCCTTCGTGTGGCTGCGAACCCGAAATGCACATTTCGAAGCATCAAAGACAATTCTAACATTCAATTTTGAAGAGGGTCGAGCGAGAATTTGGGTTTTGGAGGAAGGACGGCATGGGCAAGTGCAGAGAGAGGTTAGAGAAACAGGGATAAGATGATAGCGATCTACTTCAACATACGACGCCATGAATATATATATTTGTGTGTGTGTGTGCGCGCGCGAGAGAGAGAGAGAGAGTGTGAGATATTAAGGAGAGTATAGGCACATGTTTGAGGGATTTTGAGATTGTTTCGACATTGAAGGGCAGAGAGCTTTCAATGATGTGCAACCGTGGGTTGAGTTGAGTGACGCACGGAAGCAGCTTTGAGAGGTGGAGATGATGTATTCCACGCGGCACGCGCTATTTAGCGCCAAACCCCGCTATTTAGCGCCGAACACATTAATTCAAAATTAAAAATCATCCCAACGTGTTGTGGCTTTAGTGGTGAATAAAAAAAAGAAAAACGGTTTAAGAAGATAGACCTCACAACTCAAAGTAGGATACGTCAAGGTGATTTTTAATTTTGGTAAAGTGTTTGGTGCTATATAGTATTTTTCTTAAATTTATAGGACTAAAGTATAAATTTTAATACATATGATTAAAAAATTAAAAATTAAATAAATTAAAGAAAATTAATTTGGATGTATTATTGAAAAAAAAAATAACTCAAAGAAAATAAAAAGTAAATTGTAAACAATTTTTTAAATAAAAAAATAAAAAATAATTAAGAAGAGAGAGGGGAGAAGTAGATGAAACCAGTGTTGTAAAATCCAGACCGGACTGGTCGGTACAACCAGGAACTGTGTGTCTCACCGTGTGGTTCAACCCCTAAAACTCAGTCTTAATGAAAATCGGCCTATTTAGTAAAAATCGGTCAACCCAGCAGTTGAACCGGCTGGTTTACAGGTTTATTGGCGAGTTAGAAGAACGGGCTGAGTTTTGGTCAAAAAATAAAAAAGTGCTAAAATAACTAAAATAGCCCTAATCTTTTTAAAGTCTCTTAAAGACAAGAAGGCTTAAAAGGTAAATTAGTCTACAAAAACCCCAAATAGCAGCAACAACAACAAAAAACCAAGGCACCTAATTTAATAATGCAATATTCTTAGTTTGCATTTAAAAAAAAAAAAATTATAATAAAGATTGATCAAAAGTATTTATCAATTTTCAATTTTGATGACTGCACATACATTCAAATATATTAATTGATTGCATAAACATTTTTAAAAAATTATATTTTGAATACATTTTGCATCTTTTACAGCTTTTGCTCTGATAAATAATATATTTATAAAGTCACGGTTCAACCCGATTGATTCGACTGTTGAATTGGTTGATCCTTAACCTAGTCACTTATCCAATTCGATAAACGGTCTGGGTTTTAAAATAATGGATAAGACCCACAATAAATAATAAGAAAAAAATAATAATAATAATGGAAAGATAAAATAAAATAAAATAAAATAAAAAACTTAAATAGGACCCACATCAATAAAGAATCTTGAAAATTTAAATTTCAATTAATTAGTTAGACCAATGATATAATGCCATATCATTTTAAAGTATGGCCAAAATCAATAAGGATGAAGAAGGATAGTGAATTAAGGAGAGAAAACAATCAAGGAGGGAAAGAATTCTAGGACCACCACATCAACGTACTACTCTTTATATAATAGATAAATATATAATAATTGTTGGCCCAAATATATACCTCTAGAGGGGGGGTGAATAGAGGTATTGCAAACTTTTAAAAACAATCACCAAATAAAAATTATGGTTCAATTAAAATCAGTGGAAGACAATGTTTGAATCACAATAAAACAATTGATACAATAAGTATATGAATTGAACAACAATTAATATAGCAAGTATATGAATTGAAATGTAAGAGAAGAGTTAGAGAGATTCAAACACAAGAAGTTAACGTGGTTCGGTCTCCGCCTACATCCACGCCTCAAGAGCCCCGTCTTGAGGATTCCACAATCCACTATGGATCACTCCTTCAAGGTAGAGAAACCTTTACAACTTGCCTTCTTTCAAAGGTGGAAGACACTCACCCACAATCTACTTTCTAGGTGGTAGATTCTCACCTACAAGGGTTTCACACAATCCTTACAACTCTATAGATTACAAAATGAAGATTGAGTACAATAAAGAACACTCTTTAATGAGTAGAAAATGTACAATAATGAAGCTCTCACTAATATCTCTCAAATATTAAGAACTATTCAATGGCTCAAGAAAGAATGATGAATCAAAGTGAATAAATCACACAAGAATGATGTAGACTAAGTTTGTGTATGATTTAATATGATCATTAGTTGATTCAAGACCCATAAAATGAGTATAAATAGGTTTCAAAACATATATGGCCGTTGGGAGTCAAAATATAGTCGTTTGGAGTGTTAAAAACTAGCTGTTATTGAGCAGGGGGTCAATTAGTCGACTAGGCACACTTGATTAGTCGACTAGAAGGCTTAAAAATACCTTTGAAAATGTTCCCGGACACGGTTAGTCGACTAGGAAGGGTCTGTTAGTCTACTAGGAACTTATATTTCCAAAACAGGCTACTGATCTACCATTACTCGACTAATCAGGAGTGATTAGTCTACTAGGAGATCATTAGTCGACTAGGACAGGGTTGGTTAGTCGACTAAGAGACTGTTAGTCCACTAGACAGGGCTGATAAGTGGACTAGGAGAGGATTTTCTCAAAACCAATTTTTGTCTTCATTCTTAGTCGACTAGAATGACTAGATTAGTCGACTAGAAATGTTGTAAAGCTAATAATTGAGATTTCTCAAGTCCAAATCAATTAGTAACACTTGAGCAAGTTGACTAAGAGTTCCAAAACATTTTTGGGCAAGTTTAAAATGTTTTCCAAAGATGTTTAGGCCAAAACAATAGGTATAAAAACATTTTCTCTTTGAATCCATAAAGCCCATTGAGAGTTTGAATCAACTTTTAATCATAATATAATTTTTCAAATTAAATCAAAGTTGAGGTCATTAATGCATGTTCTTTTGAGCCAATGCTAGTTCATCCTAAAAAGAGATTTACAATATAAATCTTAAGCACTCACACAAGAACAAAAGCAAAATCTTCAACACTTGAGCTTGGCTTGTGCTAGGCTTGCTTGGCTTGTGCTAAGCTTGCTTGGCTTCATCATTACACTTCAATAATGTTGTGGCTCATGATAGGATTGCATCAATGCAATAGCTCTTCAAAGTCTTTAAGTGAATATGCAACATATTCACATCCACATAAGGTTCAATAAAGTGCAAGAGTTTTATATCCATGATGGCTATCTTCATGATGGCTTGAGCCTTCTTCATTGACCACTTGAATCCTATTATATTCTTATAAACACATATACCAAAATGGATATACAAGAACTATAGGATAATGTCAGTCAATCAATAAGGTTAGCCAAACAAACATTACATAAGTATGACAATGTTAATCATGTAACTAATATGACATTGTCAAACAATAAACATTCATTCAAAAAGGTTTGGCATTAAACACGAATGAACATCAAAATATTCATATGCAATATATCAATATATTCAAATGTAATACAACAATATTATCATGTGCAATACAACAAAGTATTTATATACACATGATAGATCAAAACACAATGTTTGTTATCATCAAAATCATTTAACAAATATGGGTGGAAGCCATAAGGCTAACAATCTCCCCCTTTTTGTTGATGACAAATATTGAGCACAATTTGCATATAGAATAAATCAATCAATCAAAGAAACAAATAAATTAATCAAAGATTTGTGGCTCCCCCTAACAATATGCATATATGCAAAACATTACTAAAGAAGCACATGTCATATTTTAGGTAAAACAAATCAATGATGCAATAATAAGTACATGATGCAAAGATCATGAAACCGCAATTCATACTTGCAAATAAACACAATATGACAAACAAATAAGATCACAAAATAATGATTGTTATCATCAAAATCAACCAACAAGGGTGGAAGCCATAAGGCTAACAATCTCCCCCTTTTTGTTGATGACAATCATTGGGTAAAATATTGCATATGAGAGTGAATATATCAATTAAGGATTTGTAGCTCCCCCTATCAATATGCATAAAAGGATACCAATAATATTTAAACATGAGCATATTGTAGGTAACAAATCCATATAAGATTCATATTTATTTCATCATGTATATTTTACCTATACTATGCATAACAAATAATATCAAAAATTATATAAAAGATTATGCATATTTCTCCCCCTTTGGCATTAACAAAAATGTACTAATTAGATGAAACAAAGAAGAGAACAAAAGTTCAAGAAATAAGTCTTTATCTCCCCAAAAAGAATACATGGTTTTGAAAAATGATTTTTCTTCTTTTCACACAAAGAAATACCAATTTACAAGAAGTAAAAAGATACCAATTGATAAAGATACCAATTAATACCAATTGTTGATAAACATATGCAATAAGTAAGGATGATAAGATACCAATTTAATAAACTCAAAATATCCAAGCTTAAGAAGGTTTTTAAACATCAATTTTAATACACATTGATTAAACCAATTAAGAACAGTTAAGTTTTAAGCAACAAGACATCCAACTAGAAAATGGTTTAAGCAAGAATGTACCAATTATTTCAAATAATATTCAATCAAAATATTATCTTTAGCAATAAACAAAGATAATCATTAGAATAATCAAGAGTTTTAACAAAATGTCATTGCTAAGACAATACTTTATTTAAAATAAATCTCCCCTTTTTGTAACAAAAATTTTCAAAAAGATTTAGCTTCGAAAATCAATCATTCATACATAACAAGAGATTAGGCAAATGTATATCATCAATAAGCATCAATACATCATATTGATAGACAAATAATACATTATGACATTTGCTTCCAATCATCATGCTAATACAAATGTATGACAAAAATAATCATCCAAAAATCATGTTGAGCAACAAATCAATTAATGAATGATGTTATAGCTCCTAAATCATTACATAACAAATCTCTTCATATTGCAATCAAGGAATAGCAAGTTTCAAGCATATGATTCATCAAATTGAATTATAAACACATGACATAGAAGGAATTATGAACAAGAATTTAAAAGAAATTCTTACAAATTACCAACCAATGTTGAAACTAAAAGTTGATATTCATTTCCTTCATCTTTGAAGAGTTGATGGTAGATTTCCTTGACTAGTGACCTTCATCACTTCATGTTTGAAATATTGAATATCCTCCATCATCAATGATTGAGTGCAAGACTTCATCATTTCTTTGCCACATAAAGATAGGTTCTTTCTTCATCTATGCACACAAACATTTTCTCTTCCAAAGTGTCAATAAACATTAGAATAATCATCATAAATAAACATATGCTCAAAATATCATAAAGAGAGATTATGCAATGATAAATAAGCATAAACACATATAAAACAATGCAATGTAGTTTAATGTCATTTTCGGACGCAAGGTAGTTTATAGTCATTTCGGACTAAATGAAATCAATCACTATGTGAGGTAGGATGATCCTTCCTAACCCATATAGTTTTCACCTTTGGTTGCTCCAAGGCAATCTTAGGAGGCAAATACCTATTCCTATATCCATGACTAATATAAGGTCCATAATCATATGGGGTCCTTCTATAGTCTCTTAAGAGGTAATAGCAATTTGGTCTAATATGACCCTTTTTACCACAATGATGACATATGGAAATAAATCTAGGAAAGTGATGTGTGTGTATAGGTTCATGCACAATTTTCCTAGCTATGTTCTTCAAACCATATCATCGACTCTTATTTACAAAAGTCTTGGCTTTAGGTCTTGGGCATTTGGGACGAATGTGTCCCTTACCACCACAATTATGGCAAGTAGGAATATATTTGGGTCTTGCCTTGATAACATGAGGTAGCTCCTTTGGTTTTAAAATATGAGCTATTTTTGAAATATCATTTTCCTTTTTCAAAGAGTATTTTTCTTTTATCAAAGAAACCTTTTCATTTGTCAAAGAAACATTTTAATTTTCACAAATTCTCAAATTTTGTTTTAGACTCTCAATTTCAATTTTCAGAGTAGAATTTTCATTTTTCAAATCTTCAAAGTCACTTGATGAAATTGAGGTAGAAGGGGTGTTTCTTAAAGATTCAACATTTTTAACCAAAGTTGAATTTAGCTCTTGAAGAGCCTCTTCTTCTTTTGAAATAGATGACAAGTCATTTTTCAAAGTTTTGTTAATCTTTTTCAAAGCATCATTTTTCTTTAAAGCAAATTCACATAACCTTAAAAGATCTTCATAAGATGGTTTATCAATACAATCATCATCAAAATCATTTTCAAATTCATTTACACATTTAGGAAATGTAGATTCATCAATATCATGTATATGTACACCAAAACAATAATTTTCAAAATCCATTCTTTTTAAATAATCAAATACATAAGTTTGCATAAATCTTTAGCTCAATAAGATAAACAAATATGGAGCACCTGCTCTGATACCAATTGTTGGCCCAAATATATACCTCTAGAGGGGGGTGAATAGAGGTATTGCAAACTTTTAAAAACAATCACCAAATAAAAATTATAGTTCAATTAAAATCAATGGAAGACAAAGTTTGAATCACAATAAAACAATTGATACAATAAGTATATGAATTGAACAACAATTAATATAGCAAGTATATGAATTGAAATGCAAGAGAAGAGTTAGAGAGATTCAAACACAAGAAGTTAACGTGGTTCGGTCTCCGCCTACGTCCACGCCTCAAGAGCCCTGTCTTGAGGATTCCACAATCCACTATGGATCACTCCTTCAAGGTGGAGAAACCTTTACAACTTGCCTTCTTTCAAAGGTGGAAGACACTCACCCACAATCTACTTTCTAGGTGGTAGATTCTCACCTACAAGGGTTTCACACAATCCTTACAACTCTCAAGATTACAAAATGAAGATTGAGTACAATAAAGAACACTCTTTAATGAGTAGAAAATGTACAATAATGAAGCTCTCACTAATATCTATCAAAGATTAAGAACTATTCAATGGCTCAAGAGAGAATGATGAATCAAAGTGAATAAATCACACAAGAATGATGTAGACTAAGTTTGTGTACGATTGAATATGATCATTAGTTGATTCAAGACCCATAAAATGAGTATAAATAGGTTCCAAAACATATATGGCCGTTGGGGTTCAAAATATAGCCGTTTGGAGTGTTAAAAACTAGCTGTTATTGAGCAGGGGGTTGATTAGTCGACTAGGCACACTTGATTAGTCGACTAGAAGGCTTAAAAATACCTTTGAAAATGTTTCCGGACACGGTTAGTCGACTAGGAAGGGTTTGTTAGTCGACTAGGAAGGGTTTGTTAGTCGACTAGGAACTTATATTTCCAAAACAGGCTACTGATCTGCCATTAGTCGACTAAACAGGGGTGATTAGTCTACTAGGAGATCATTAGTCGACTAGGACAGGGTTGGTTAGTCGACTAGGAGACTGTTAGTCCACTAGATAGGGCTGATTAGTGGACTAGGAGAGGATTTTCTCAAAACCAATTTTTGTCTTCATTCTTAGTCGACTAGAATGACTAGATTAGTCGACTAGAAATGTTGCAAAGCTAATAATTGAGATTTCTCAAGTCCAAATCAATTAATAACACTTGAGCAAGTTGACTAAGAGTTCCAAAATATTTTTGGGCAAGTTTAAAATGTTTTCCAAAGATGTTTAGGCCAAAACAATAGGTATAAAAACATTTTCTCTTTGAATCCATAAAGCCCATTGAGAGTTTGAATCAAATTTTAATCAAAATATAATTTTCGAAATTAAATCAAAGTTGAGGTAATTAATGCATGTTCTTTTGAGCCAATGCTAGTTCATCCTAAAAAGAGATTTACAATATAAATCCTAAGCACTCACACAAGAACAAAAGCAAAATCTTCAACACTTGAGCTTGGCTTGTGCTAGGCTTGCTTGACTTCATCATTATACTTCAATAATGTTGTGGTTCATGATAGGATTGCATCAATGCAATAGCTCTTCAAAGTCTTTAAGTGAATATGCAACATATTCACATCCACATAAGGTTCAATAAAGTGCAAGAGCTTTATCTTCATGATGGCTTGAGCCTTATTCATTGACCACTTGAATCCTATTATATTCTTATAAACACATATACCAAAATGGATATACAAGAACTATAGGATAATGTCAGTCAATCAATAAGGTTAGCCAAACAAACATTAAATAAGTATGACAATGTTAATCATGTAACTAATATGACATTGTCAAACAATAAACATTCATTCAAAAAGGTTTGGTAATAAACACGAATGAACATCAAAATATTCATATGCAATATATCAATATATTCATATGTAATACAACAGTATTATCATGTGTAATACAACAAAGTATTCATATACACATGATAGATCAAAACACAATGTTTGTTATCATCAAAATCATTTAACAAATATGGGTGGAAGCCATAAGGTTAACAATCTCCCCCTTTTTGTTGATGACAAACATGGAGCACAATTTGCATATAGAATAAATCAATCAATCAACGAAACAAATAAATTAATCAAAGATTTGTGGCTCCCCCTAACAATATGCATATATGCAAAACATTACTAAAGAAGCATATGTCATATTTTAGGTAAAACAAATCAATAATGCAATAATAATTACATGATGCAAAGATCATGAAACCGCAATTCATACTTGCAAATAAACACAATATGACAAACAAATAAGATCACAAAATAATTATTGTTATCATTAAAATTAACCAACAAGGGTGGAAGTCATAAGGCTAACAATAATAATAATAAAAACTTTATGGTGTTAATTCATAGAAGTATATCAGTATTCAATTGTTAATATTTTTGAAGTTTTGGGATTGGACAAAAAAATAAGAGTGGTGCCAAATGAACTATGATTCAAATCGCATCTTTAGGGACCATAGTTTTAAAAAGTATGCTTCAAGATGCGCTCGGGGTAACCTAAGGTGAAGCACCATAAAAATGCCCCTAAGAGTGAACAATAGACTAGACTTTTTCTCGATATATGCCTAAGAGTTGGGACTAATGCCCCAAGTGGGCATTTTGTGCCCTAACCCATTGATCGTCCATCTAGCAAGAGTTTGATTTATTAACCTTAAAATCGTTAATTTTTTTTTTTTTTTTCCAATATCAGCCTATACGTTTGATTTTGGCGACATATGGGTGATATTTTAAAAGAATAAGAAGATAAGAGAGATAGAAAATGGGAGCAAGGAGGAGCCCTACAACAATCACCGACTCACTGGTGTTGTTGTGGCCATTTTCTTCTTATTTTTCTTACTCCCTCTCCTTTCTCTTTCTCTATGCATTTCTAGTTGCAAGCACTCTCTCAAGACATCTCCGATGGAGGGTATTAGTTAACATATGCTAGTTGACACCACAAAACCATATTGTGTTCCACATGCACCTCTCCATTGGTATGTTAGTTAATCGGAAATGAGCTACTCCAATGGAGTCGACCAAAGGGCTAGCTAAAACAAATGAACAACCTATATAAACAACACGATAAGTTAGCTAGTGAGATCACTGAGATGAGAGAAAATCAAGCAACCAATATTTTTAAAAAATAGTTAAAAATGTTAAAATTGATGAGAGTGACATAAAAGTTAGAAAGTCATTAATAATTTAAATTATATATTATATATAATAAAATATATAAAATATAATTTATGAGTCATATAAAATTATACGTTTTAAATATAAATTTTATATAAGGATGGAAATCCCGTAAAGCGGGGCATTATAAATCCGTCCATGCTCCATACCCATCAAAAGAAATGTTTTTAACCTCATCCCAATCCGTATCCCAGAAAATTCAAAAATAACCCGTTAAACTAAAAGTGGGCCGGTTCCCAGCCGGGATGGGCAAATTAGCAAATTACGATCAACCTTTCAACAATCCACTTCATAATCCATGCCCACCTCAGAGTCTCAGGTTACCTCTTAAATTCGTTACATTGGACCTCCAATTCCGATTATACCTATTTGTCCAAAATGGCGAAACACGAGTCCTCGGACTCGGAATCCGAAGAAAAATGGAGTTCAGAAGAGCTTGAAAACCCCTCCGATGGCTCGAACCAGGCAGTATCGGAGTACGAGAAACAGAGGCTACATAGGATCAGCGAGAACAGAGCGAGAATGGAGGCTTTGGGGCTGAATAAGATGGCGTCTACGTTGATGGGTTCGGTGGAAAAGCAGAGGAAGTATAAGGGGAAGGCAAAGGTAGTTGAAGAGGATGAAGAGTATTGGCCTCCTGATGTGGACGAGGAAGGGTTGAGTTCTTCGAATAGAGAGGATGATGATGATGATGAAGATGACGAGTTCGTGGGTGATGGTGGTTCGGGTTCCCGCGCTCGAAAGGTTGTAAACCCCCCCCGCCGCGGGGGGGGGGGGGGGGGGGGGGGGGGGCCCGGGGGGGAAAGGTGGAAACCCCCCCCCCCCCCCCACTCTCTCTCTCTCTCTACGTATGGATTATGATGTATATGCTTGCTCTGTTATTATATTCTTGTTTTGATGCATCCCCTCTCCCCCACTCTTCATATTTCCTATTTTTATGTGCTAAAGTGTGCTTCTGTGTGTATATATATTCTTTTCTATTTACTTGTTCTGCTCCCTTTTTTCTTTTTTCCTCATGTTTTAATCTCTTTTTCTTGTTTTTTTATGCAAAATGTGTATTTGTGTTCTCTCTCTCTCGCTCGGGTCTCTACTCCGAAAATGTATATTTCACTTAGCTTTCTTTGTCCTTTCTGGCTTAGGTTTCATTGTTATTTAATTTTATAAATATCCATGTGAAGAAATGCTTGATATGGTGGATTGGGATGCTTAGTTTACTATTCCATATCTTTGGATTCAATCATGCCTTTTGTGGCGCTACCCCGTTTAATTCAGTTTTTCAGTCATTTCCAATTCTTGGGTGTCACCAGAAGCAATGCATTCTTGGTGTGATATATATTTCTGAATTCATCTACAATTTTAATAAGTTAACTGTGGTTTCGAACTAGTACAGGAATAGCCATAAACAAATGAAGACAACTAATGTAAATCAAATATGGAAGTAGAAGCAATGGGAGCATTCCACACATTATAATGAATAAGAGAAACAGTTTTTTCATTGCAACTAAGAAAAGGGGTTGTTAAACAATTTTTGGACAAATAACAAGTTCCACATGCTTACATAGATTTTGCGTGGAAAACTTCTCAACTTTAAATAGGAGTGAACTAAACTGTTATGGCACTAATGTGTGCACAGTTGAGACTTAATAATTTTAACTGGCTTCTATTGGGTTTCAATTGGGGTGTATAAGAGCTCCTCCATCTCCTGTTTGTGTGTCCAGTCGGCTTCTAGGGCTTTGTTTGCTCACTTGGAGCCATTAACCAATTTCCTCCAGCTTCTGGTAAACATTGTCACTGATTGTGCCACTCTAAACAATCAGCGTGGTTTGACCAAAAAAAAAAAGAAGGAAAAAAATGAAAAAAAGATGATAGATATTATATATGGCCTCCAGAAGTAATGCTTTTTGGACACAATTGCTTCAATGGAGTTATTCCCGTCTGTTTAACTGAAACAAGCATTAGTCTTGGATGGTTGTTTGACAGTAAGTTTGTTTTCTATCACATGGTCTACTTTTATATTTTAAATATATCTTATATGCATTTTCAAAATGTTGCTATTGACGAGAAGTAATAAAAATGAGATGTTGCACTTGCACTGTCTCCCACAGTCCCACATACTATATGACAGTATGCAAGTAAATTCCTTTCTTTGTTTAAGACTTTAAGCTTTATCTTGATTTTCAGTTGTGCCAGCATGTCTTTGTTGTAATGGACCTTTATCCAATTCGAAATTTCGTTATTGACAAGAAGTAGTAAAAATGAGATGTTTCACTTTGACTGTCACCCACATACTACGTAACATATACAAGTAAATTCCTTTCAAGCTTGATCTTGATTTCTTAGTTGTGCCATCATGTCTGTTGTAATGGACCATTATCCAATATATATGTTTTGTGAGTATTGTGGGTATTGAATGTCATGCTCAGTGCCTTGATGTAACAAGTTTCACTTTTGCATTCTCTTATTTCAGGTGAAGAACAAAAATTCAAAACCTAAGAAGAAAGTTTCCATTCAAAAGCTTATGAGCAACTCAGATTTTATTGATGATGATGATGCCTTAATGCAGGTAAATGTCAGTAAGTTATAATTGTTATTCATTGTCGGGTAACTTGAGTGGCCAAGCAAAGATTGACCATGAACCAACTGTCTTAACACTTGGGTCCTATTTGGATAATTGACTATGACTTCACTAATTTTATTTGCATTCATATACAGGCGATTGCTCTTTCACTAGAAGATTCTGCAGGAGTTTCAGATACGATGCCTTCTCAGAGCTCTGATGTACAGGTGATAGATGCTACTCTTAATGAAAGGAAGGGAAATGTGCACATTCAGGAAGATACGGGAAGGAGAAAGAGAAAAAAATCGGTTTGTTTTGGACTTGGGTTGGTGTTTTTTATACATGACGATGGTTCTACTTGATTTCATTTTCCTGATCTTACCGTGTGCATTTTGGTGGTCTCTTTTATCACTTATGGTGAGCAGATCTCTAGTCGGGTGCAATTGACTGAGGATGAACTGATAGTTCACTTCTTCCAATTTGATGGTAATTTTTGTGTTTTTATAATCTTTCTTTCATTGTGTGTGTATTTGATTAACTTTAAGCTTGTGTTTGAGGAGCTCAATGAACTAATAGCGCAACTGCAAAGACAAAGAATGGGAGCAACAGCTTGTGTTTGACTGTGCTGTACATTTTTTCCTGAATTATTTAGCCCCCACGCCACATGCACATATTGATTCTTGTATGGTATGAATTAAATTGGACTATTGGGATTATCTTTCATTGTTAATTCTCTGCACAACTCCCATAAAGGGTAGGATACATGTATTGCATTTAAAACTGTCATTCATTTATGTTTTCTTGTAACAATTAAGAAATATGTCTACAAAATGAGTGTAGCCAAAATAAGAATGTTAAGATGGATAAGTGGTAATACAAGAAAAGATAAAACTAGCAGTTTTTCATTATCTTGGATTGATTACGTGTTAGATATAGAAGATTGATGAGGATGTTTGTCTATAAAATTAGAACGGGATGGATTAAGTGTAGTGCTTAAATATTATGTGATTTTAATATATCTATGTTATTAGAGAACTTTTTTGATACAAGTACAAGGCAACTGTGCTTTGTGTCAATCAATAAACATGTTCTGAAAAGGAGGGTAGGCACAATGGAGATCATGAGATGGAAGTGCAGTAATAAAAGAAAAATAAATTTGGTCATATGCAAAAAAGACCAAAGATGCAACTGTTTGGAGGAGTGGTCTTATTGAAGTTGAAGGAACCACAAGGACAAGAGGAAGGCCAAAACATAAGTGGGTTTGGGTGGTGAGAAAATACATGATTGCATAAGATTTAAAAGGGAATATGGCTCTACATTGAGTTGAATGGTGATAAAAATCATGAGGGGGGCACACTCATTAATGCATGCTCACCTCGTGGTTCCTGGTTATAGTCCGTTTTCTATTGTGTCACACCTTGTGGGCTGCACTTAGGACCCTCATAAATTGAAGCCATTGTGATATGTAGAAGACTTTACCTACCAATGATTGGCATGTTAGACAATTGTTGAGGTGACATATTTGTCCAAAGTTGCCTGACACTTGTTTTGGTACTTGTGTTGTGGATTTTTATTATGGGACCATTGTCGTGCTATTTCTTTTCTTCAAGCTTTTATATTTGTTATTGTGTAGATTCCCATGAAGACTTGTTTTTTTTTTTTTTGTCTATATTATGACCAGTATATTTTCACTTGATTATTGAAGCCAACTATCTGTATTCTTCCCTTGCTCTGTCTTTTTGTCTAAACCTTGGGGAGTCAAAATGTCCACCACATTGTATCAGTGTTGAAGAGAAACACTTGTAGTTTTGCAGATACCTGATTTTGCATTCACATTGAAGCAAAACAAAGGGAAAATGAAAGAAAAATAAGCAAATATAATAAGGTTATTTATTTATTATTTATTTTATATATTTTCTGAAAGCACAGCCAAAGGGATCCTTAGTTTATAAACTGTTTTTACCTACTATTTTTTCAACAAAATGGGAGCAAGATAAAATAAAGGAGAATATGAATCTTGCACATCTGCTCTCTCTCTCTCTCTCTCTCTCTCTCTCTCTCTTGCTTGCTCGCTTCCTCATTTGCTGTTTATATAGTTTGGCACTCTTTTGCTTTCTCATGCTTGAACTTCAAATTATTCTCTTTATTTTGTAGAAACTTTCTTGTCTTATTAAATGCTTCATTTCCATTATTAATCTATATTTGTAAAGGAATGCTAAGGTCAGGTCGGCTTAATGCAACTTGCATCAGGTCACCTCAATTACAACCATTTGCACAGTATATTTTTTAGAAAACCGACCGTTGGATTTGATTCTCCTCTTATGTATGTCATGTCTGCCAAAAATCACAATGATCCAACGGTCTGTTTTAGAAAAAACAGACGGTTTTTCAAAATCTTGTTGGTTTCGTAACTTATTGCCCAAGTGTTGCATGATATTTTTGACTTCATGGATGCACGCTTTGAAATAGTATTAGCATGGGTGGAGCTGCATGTAGTTGAGCCCCCTAAAAACCCTAAAAAATTACTCTAGCTGTTAAATGTAATTTTTTATTTACCCATTAAATTTCTAAAGGCTGCCTCCCCTCAAACACAAAGCTTTCTGCATGTTTTCTTGAGAGCCATATATAAGATGCCTTTTTATTCCATCATTTATTCATGCGGGATTTGAAAACTACATTGTTTCATTTGCTGCTAAGTGCTAATATATATTTTCCTTTATGCATTTTAGCCCTTTTAGAAGTTACATTATATGTCCCTGTATACCTTACTATAAAAGATATCCCTAACCAAACACTCCCAAGGCCCTTCTTTTTTTTTGTGAGAATATGACAGGCATTGATAGCTTGCCACTGCTGTCACTGCACTACACCACACGTGTCACCACACCTCGCTGTCACCGCCCCCTAGATTAAATTCCTGGCTCTGGCATTGAGTATTACCATTCTTATCTGCCTTAGTAAACTGAATGGGAGAGCTGGTCGCTGATTTAGAGAACTTATTGAAATGAGTTTAGTATTTTTCTTGTTTTTTGTGGCATTGATTGTAATCTAGCTGCCAGCTTATCAACTTAAATGTTGAAAAATATTATAGGTAAATTGCTAGAGGTATTAAACAGGGACTAGACAAAGTCATGTTGTAGTACTTGAGTTACAATTTGCAACTATGTGAAATTGTTTCGATCCTATTATGTTGTCATTTCTTTTTCATGAAAAGGATTATCATGTTTGCATTTCTGTTGAGAGTAGTAGCATCGAAAACAGGATTGTTTCGCCCTTTTTTCATTTCATAACTTAAAAGGCCTGTCATTGTTTTAGCTGTTATGAAACTTCTTCTGTGCTCCTGGCCCATTATACCTTAGCAACATGGGTACCTACTAAACTGCTTACCATCTTACTTTCAAGTGCATGCCAAAACCATTCCTTAGAGTCTCAGTTACACAGTTAGGACAAGATTTTGTGCACATCAGGAATACTGTTTTACCATCTTAATCTATCAAGAGCTATGGTTTCCACAGGGTAAAATAAAATGGGAATTGTATGTTCCACTATAAGTTTTGGTTGAGATTCCAAGGTTTGAAAAAGTCTGATCTGGATGTGGGCACGAATGTTCAGTTTGCACTGACTTTACTAGCCAAGATCTGATGGAATGGAGCAGCCCTTAATATTGCTTGTAAGGATTTGCATCAACACTCAAGAGATCCAGGGGTATAGAGGGGCTGTTAACTCTTAATTTGTGTGTACATGCACGTTAACGTGTGTTAGTTTTCTTCTCTCTCTCTCTCTCTCACACACACACACACGCAATGGTGGTAGTAAGAATTAAAGATAAATACGTGTAAGAGTGAAGTTTGATTGATTTGCATAACCAATGATGCATGCTTACTCATATTATCAGGAACAATGGGAAATTGAGCAGTCTTATATTGTGTGAATTTCACTGCATTGGTAGAACTTTTGTTGAAACCTACACCATCTTAGCTGGGCTGTATTATATTTATGTTGGTCCCATTTCTCTGTTTCTATTAGAATGACTTTTGGCCATTGACAGAGTGGAGTGTTGGTTTACAGAAGCAGGGAAAGGGGGCATAACTTTAAGAGATTTGCGAAGAGTGGCTTATGCTCATGATTTTACATGGACAGACAAGGAGATGGTAGATATGATCCATTGCTTTGACCGTGATGGAGATGGGAAGGTCAGTTCTTGCTCTTCTTTATCTCCTCTCAATTTTGTTTAGTAACATACATTTTAGTGAATATGCATTAAATTATAGAAAGAAAATAGGAGAAAGATGAATGATTGAGGTGTGAACCAGGAGGTCCCTTTAAAATGGTTTTGTACTTCTCAGATAATTTTGGAATAAATCTTCAGGCAGTTTTCCAATCAGATGCTGTAGTTGGCTGACTGTTTGCTGATAGCAGCCAAAATTACAGGAGTACAGACCAGTTTGGGCAACTGTCAAAAGGTCTGAAAGTTTCTACTATTTCTAGCACTTCAGGGGTGGAACAATTATGACCTTTTCACAAATTCTTCCTAGTTTCCTTTCTTCCCTTCTGCTCTTCCTTAACTGGCTCATTTTACATGGCTATACAAATTGGGTTTTAACCTAAAAACCTAAGAAAAATGACAATTTCATTCCTTGTTTCTTCTGCATGTTGACGCAAGTTTGTTTTGAGGTTGATGTAAATTGGGAACAAGTGTTTGGCATTGGTTATTTATTTATTTATTTGATTCAGACAAACCCAACAAGCAAAAGTTTTTCTACTAGTAGTTAGATGATCAGTGCACTTTTTGCCTTACACATACACTACCCTTATCTGCCAATTCTATCTGCTTGGAAGAGCCAGGTCATTGTGAATCTCATGTTTGTGTTTTACAGTTTCAAAGATGTCATTCTTACCAAGTTATTTGGTTCATGGCCACTAATATTAAATGTGTCATGTAAATGCTGTCATGTTTCATAGTAATTGAACATCATAGGTCATGGTAATCTGAAGAATTTGTGTCATAAACATTCAATACTCATTTAGTTTAGCTTGGTTGTCTAACTGGCTCCATTGCAGCTAAGTCTTGATGATTTTCGTGAGATTGTTGTTCGATGCAACATGATACAAAGGTCTGAAAATGCTGTGGCGGGTTAAAAGTCATGACAAGCTGATTGTACATTTTCCTGGAATGTTGAGGAACTGAGGACTCACTCTTAGTTCCTTTTAACAGTGATTGATTCAGTATAGGTAAATACTGCTTGGTATTGTTGTGGTCCAAGTCCGTGTGGAATTCAAGAATTCTATTTTTAACTTAAAAGCATCTTGAAAATCAGAGAGAAATTGAACTGTGTTTTTTGTATGATTGAGATGTGAATATATGACGCTTCATCTGGAGTCCTTATAGATGAGAAAATTACTTTTGAAATAAATAAATAAATAAAGATGAGAAAAATTAACCTTATATTTTTATTTACTAAGAATAGTAAATTATGGCAGCAACGGTTTGGATTGGTTTTGGTACCAACTCTTAACTTTCTTTTTTAACCCTATATTTGTCGGTTACTTGTATTATACTGATATTAATAGCAACTATAGCGATAGAAATTATAAGAAAAAATGACATTTTAATACCTTACTTTGGGATGAATATCAATATGGTTCCTAAACTTTACTTTTGCTCGATTTAGTCCAAATATTTTAAGAGTTGTACTAATGTGGGACATTAACTAATTGATCCATTTGTTAAAATTGACGACTGCTAATTGGGTTGCTGACGGAATTAACGTTAATTGACTGACAGTTCAATCAGAAGCAGTCAATTTTAACATACAAAATTGGTACAACTTTTAAAAAAATTGGACTAAATAAAGTAAAAGTAAGGTTTAGGGATCCTATTGGTATTCACCCCAAAGTTGAAGACACTAAAAATATCAATTTTCCAAATTATAGCCTTGCTCTTCACCCACTTATAATAAATATGTATGATGTCTCTGTTCAAAATTGTTGTTGTTTTATTTATTTATTATTTATATTATTTATTTTGTTATCTATGGACAAGCAGATAATGAAATCGTTCAAGCTCAGAAGAAGCTTTTACAGTCTAAACCGCAGTCCGCGAAACATAAGGCTTAGCAGAACCTTCAACTTTACTAGCATTCATTCTCACCCCTCGAACTGAAAACAGCTGTCGGTCTTCAATCTCTCTTAATTGGGGAACTGAGGACCACTAGGACACAAACAACTCTATAAACAATCAGCTTTGAGCAGCATATAGCTTTTTCTTCGTTGTTTCTTTTTTTTTTTTTTTTAAAGAAATCGATATCATGCAAACTCTTCTTGCTTTTCCTGAAAATATGGTATGTTCGTGCAGATGAATAGAGGCTTTGGGGTAAATGAATAGAGGATTGAACTTTGACGATTACAGACATGCAGGAACAACCATATTTGTTGGGCTTAGCTTGTGTTTGTCCTTGGCCGTAAATGGCATGCCATCTTGCACGTCAGGCAGGCTATGAACGAAAATTACTTGCAGCAATGTGTTAAAAGAGCCTATGCCGACCTTGAAATATACTTCATTCAGTGGGGTGGGGTAACATGGCTTGAGCCATGATAGAGAGAGAGAGAGAGCAAAGTACACATGTTAATGAAGCAATTAGTCACACAATAAATGCTATTGGAGTCTTGCCTGGGCAATTAAAAAGGAGAAGAAAAAAAAGGAAAAAAGGAAACCATCAACCCCATCTAAGCATGTTTTCTAAAATCAATACAAACTGGTAAACAAAGTGAAACAAAAAGCTCCCTCCTCCTACCAGTCACATTTGTTTCCCTTGCCTTTCTACAATTGTCCTTTTTGTCTGTCCAAACAGCTAGGGAGTACGAAAACAAATCTGTTGGTCATGTCTTCTTCATAAGATACCCCAAAAGGATGCCAATCAAGCCGATAAGAACAACATATATGAAGGGAATGCCACCTCGGCTTTTGTTGCCTTGACGCCTCAATAGCTCCTGCACATAATAATCTCAAAGAAATTCAAGTGCTGCTAAATCGAGCAGATATTGTTATCGGATTCGGATTCATTCACCAGACAATGTGGCATTCACTCTCCTTTAAGTTCAAAGCAAAAAGAAGTTCAACATTTCTATTAATTACTAACTTGCCACCACCACGTCAGCTGGTAAAGGAAGCAGGTAGATTTATCTACATTTCCCTCCTTTAAAGGGCGGTTGTAACGCCAACATTATAAACACCTTATGACTGCTACATTATCTTTAGATCACTACTAGAAATTTAAGTCATTATTAATGAGATTTGCCATAATAACAAAAATTGCCCTGTTATTTGGTTGTCAACTTATTATTTGATAACATTATATTCTTTCTTGTGATAGGATATTAAAATAAAACAAACAATTAGAACAAAGTTGTAATTTTTACAACTTAGGAAAATTTTTACTGTTCCATAAGCCATTATTAATGAAACATAAATTTATATCTAACAAAAAGCCGCATTGGAAGTAAAAAGTCCACATTTTTTTGGCACTAGTATGGTTTCTACTTGTGACTGCATATGGAAGCACCTGTAAGTTTACATGAAGGAAAGTGTACACCTATAAGCAACAAGCTTAGATACAAACGCATCTGCACGGGATTGATCTAAGGACAAATCAGGCAAACCAGTCATTAAAGCTGAGATGTGATTAACAGCTTAATCAACTGGAGCATGAAAAGCTATTGCGTTGATTTTATTACAACATTATGTCCACATAACTATAGCCACTAAATAATTCTAGAAATATCACACTATAGTCATGCTTACAGCACAAGAAGATATTTGTATTTTTCGACAAGTTATTTACTCCTTCAAGATTAGAAGATTTGTATTTTTCACACAATGCTATATTACTTGATAACAGAACATTGATAACAGAACATATTAACATCACCATCTTAATAATAAAAGTCTAATTCAATTTCACTGATACCTTTTTTTCCCAAGATTTTGTGAAGGATTGTGGAAAAAAAGAGCTCAAACGTGAAGATTATCAAGAGAAATTATTTGGGGGTTAAATATCAAAGCTATATGGTTCAAGGAGGGAGATAAAAGTACTAAGTTCTTCCACCAAATTGCAAATAATAGATGAAACACAAATTACATGCCTAAGTACAAGCAATAAGGAGTAGAGAAGTCAAATGAGCAATAGATTAAATAACCCTAGTTTTGGAGGTTTTCCCAATTGGGCATTGGACGAGGTGGCTCTAGATAGATTGTTTGAGAAGCAAGACGATTGGTTGAAGCCTGAAGAGAATAGGCCACTTGTTGAGGAAGTGGTTACATGTGACATTCTAGGACCTTGGCATAATCTCACAAGGCAAGTTAAGCAAAAGCTTTGGATTTTACCTTCATTGCCTTTGTGCAAATTTGACATGGAAAATGAATGCAAACTTGTATGAGATGGCATGTGATAAGGGTGCACTCACAAGCCACTATTTGTCTTCCTCGAGAGGTAGTGGCGCATGGCCTCTATTGTTTCTTAGGCACCATTGATCAAAAACATTCCAAATGGTGCATCCCTTCAGAATCCCAAATTTTCTAGGGACACACTTGATTTTGACTGAGCATGAAAGATGGCCAGATGAAACTTAGAACTTGCTCTAAATCACAACCTACCAGTTTTTATAGGTTGTAACTAAAGTCTATGATAATAAATGAACACTTGCGACTATTTATAGCCAATTATACAATCTAACTAGCCGAATCTATGTTATTGGAAGGTCTAAATACCCGAGGTAACAATCTCAGCTACTTTTCATCCCACATCATATCAACTTATTAGAATATTTAAGATCCATTAAATTTCACAAACATGGAACCAATGGAAGAACAAATCAAAATCACTCACTAGTATCATTGAAAGGCTCTGTGCCTCTGTCAGGACTCAGGAGCCTTCTCACAAATGTATATCCATGGGATGGTCTTACATTTATTTCAGAAGTTTTTACTTTTTAGTATATTTATAGTTTTTTAATCCTCAACTTATTGAAGCCTTAAATCCCAACTTTCATAGTTTTTTTTTTCTCTTTAATAGATGACAGTTTTTTTAGTTTATTTCATACTACTGGCTTGTACTAGGGATAGATCAAAACATTTTAACAGTGTTCCAGAAGCATGTCAGCTACAAATGCTTAAATGACGAATTCGTATACAAATTCCCTTACCAATTCTTGCTGAAGCTTGTTATTTTGCTGAACAGCATAACTTTTCTCCTCAACTAGCTTTGAAATAAGAGCCCTTGCCTGAAATTACGAAAAAAGTTCTACTCAAGTCTACAGTACCAAGTGCTACTATCAATATCTCAGCAATTATTCAACAAGCCGTTAACATGATTAATAGACAACCTTTGCATACCGTAAGCTCTATGGGGAAAATTGTTTTCCAAAAAGTAACAATTATCAGGAAACAACAAGCATGCCATCCACAATTAACATAAAAAGTTGTATTTTGAGAGTCATTAATTGCGATATGGTAGACTAATAGAGTAGCAATACAGGCTGTATACGCACTCAAGCTTGCTACACATTATTTTACAAGTGAAATGACCATAAATATAGCAATGTGTGAAAATGTAAAAGTTAAATATAAGGTGTATGACAAAAAGGACCATAATACAAGGCTAGGAAACTATCATAGTATCCCATGCTGCACAAGAATCTAAAACAGAGATTTCCATATTTATAAGAACAAAAAAAAAAAAAAAAAAAAATTAAAGACACTCCACAACCAACTCTAATGACCAAGGACCATCAAATATCCTTCTCTCTCCCTCCTTTGACATAGCTTAAAATATTGCAAAAAATATATCTTCTCCACAAGATACGACCCTCATCACTACATAATCCCAGTAGACATTCACGAAACAAGAAACACTATGATATGTAGGGCTTGTCCTGTGTCCATCTGTGTTCGATATCTGTTTTAACAATTGTAGAAGTTTCCACCTTCACTTACTTGCAGAACGTTAAAAAGCACCATTGTATTCCCTTTTTTTTATTAAGAAACTATGTTCTTTTCAATATAGTAGATTTACAAATATACACATAGATACCAATGTTCTTATGCCACAATTTTGGGGATTTTGCTATTCGACACATCATGTCTGCGTTGAAACATAACACTGTCAAAGATTATGTATTATAGAAAAAAAAAACAGCTCTACCACAACACCTAAAGACAGAATGCACCTAGCCACCAATGATCAAATATGATCTACATTGGACAAATGACCTTAGTAGGATGAACACAGAACACAAATATAAGTTCTCAAGGGAGAGTTTTTGCAATTAGCTATAACTTTTTGAAAAGTAAAAAGTGAAAGGCCGCACGCTTGCTGGGACTTAAAGGTCAATTACTCGGGGCCATTCTCTAATTGTACAAATTACATATTTTAAGCAACAACCAAATAAAATCTTCCCCAAAATGATGGTATGTTGCTACCCTAGAACCAATGATTCTGCATAAGAATGAAAATGACTTACTACTGCAGTATGTTCAGTAGATTGAGTTATGCTATCTTTAGCAAATTCAATGAAAAGAATTAATTCCTTAACTAGACATGCTTCTAAGGTCATCAGTATTTTTTTTTATCACTTTTGTTAATATAACATATATTCTCCCTCACCTAAGTCCTCCTTGAATATTAAAGCAGTTATTCCAAATTTGATAAATTTCCTCCAAGGTTTCTAAGCGCTGTTGTATAAAGAAACCCACATACCAAAGCATGTGTGAAAGACTGTCACACAATTCCAAGGCCATCATTTCTGTTAAACGTACATGCAATACACATTGCTTTTTATGAAGAATGCAATATGGAAGACACTATCACATACAAACTTGAGAAAACAACCTCCCTTAAACTATATTTGGACATTATTACAATGACACTGGAGAAGCCAACACTTAAGAACTCATTAATTTCGGTGGTTTCTAATACCAATTTACCTAGTTATAGAACATAAAATGTTCATAAGTAAAAAAAATACAAAAAGAAAAAAGAAGGCTGTGGGAATTTTTTTCGTGTCATTTCAACATCAGTTCATGATAGATAGGGTGAGAAAGGGGATATGAAACACAACTCAAATATGCCTCCAAAGCTTGATTTTTATTCTTTATATATTTTTTTTCTCTTTCAGGTCTACCTTTGTCCATTTTCAATAAGAGATCTGGGATCCTACCATTGTCATTAACAAATAGGAACAAGACCAGAAGATGATCTTGGCACACTGTTTGCACCACCTTTGGAAAGTTCACCTCCCACATCACTGAAAAAATGCTCTATCCAACCGATACATAGATGGGTTCTCTTGGTTGTTTGACCACGTGTACAAACCCCCTTCCAAAGGCAGGAGTCTATCAACTCATTCTTGTTAATAAAGTCCAAAAACCCTCTCATTGCCTTTGTGAAAGCTTTAGCCCTAAGCCTTTCTGATGGACATTTCACAACATTGAAGTCTCCCACATTGCACTAAGGTAGCGAACAGCAAGCTCTAATTTCCTCCAACTCTTCCCCAAATTGAGTTCTCTCACTATTACTGTTTGGTCCATAAACACCTGTCAAAATCCACTCCACACCGGTACTTATATTCTTCAATTTGCATGACAGCGTGAACCTTCCCATTCTCTCTTCCACCTTCACAAACATTCGAGTATCCCAAATCATCACAATCCCACCTGCCGCTCCTCTGGCCTCTAGCTCCACCCAATCAAACCACTAATTCACCCGCAGATCCTTAATCATTTCCCTCTCCATACCTTCCATTTTGGTTTTGGTTTCTTGCAAAATCAAAATGTCTGCTTTCCATTTCATAAACCCCTTTATTTCCTACTCTTTTCTCTCTTGCATTTAATCCTCTCACATTTCAAGTGATTATTCTCATTTAAATTCAATTAAAGATGTGCATCTACCTCTCCTCCTCAAACCTACTCCTGTCCCTTCCATCCCTCTCCCTTCATAATTAATAAAACTCTCCAAACTCCTCAATTCCTATGCCCTATGCCAACTTATCGACTACCCCTCTTTCTTGTTTTTGTGTCCCATTTGCCCTCCATCTTCTTTCAATTGCTGCAAAAAGCTCCACAACCTCCTCTTCAAACCCTTTGTATGACACTCCCAGAAATTTGATGAACCCCTTCATCCTTCTCAAAATTCATTTTGATCCACTCTCTCTGACTACGCGTCTACACCTTGTCTTCTGTCATATTCTACCATTTGATAATTTTTTATCATCTCATCCTCTAACCCTGAATATTTTACTATCTCCATCGGACCTATTGTATTCAAAGGTGTATAAATAATTGGTTCTTCAAACTCAGTTCCCCCTTCCCTTCTCAAACCACCTGTAGCAGACCCCTCATTGCAATTGTATCCTTTGTATTATAACTCCCCATGCCTCCTTAATCCTAACATACTGAATTTAAACTGCCCCTCTAAGCTTTCCTCATCATATTCTCTGTCAACCGGTGTTGAAAGTGTTTAAATAGAAGATCTAAATGTCAGTCAATCTTCTACTAAACCTTTATTGCAACAAATGTCTTCACCCCTCATTGAGTTTTCCCTATTTTAAATACTCTCCAACTCCACCACATTATTATGTTCCTGTTTGTCCCTGTTCTTAGAGCATTCTCCCCTTTCCCAAACACTATGGTAGTCTTCGAGCAACAGACCCTCTTTTCCATTCTGGCTTTGTCCCATAAGTTGGTTTGTAGAAGCTGAACTGCTATAGTCATTAAAAGACTTTGCCTTCTTAATGTCATTGCCCAAAAGTCCAAACTCAACCTTATTATTGACTCTACTCTCTTTCTTATTTCTTATTTCTCTTCATTTAATTCTATCAAACCCACAACCAACCAGCACAATTTCTCCCCAAAAATTTTATGTAAAGCTCTCTCTCTCTCTCTCTCTCTCTAGAGAGAGAGAGAGAGAGAGAGTCTATGTTGTGCTTGGTGCTGCTACCTT
>JAESVK010000143.1:3747078-3758228 GCA_017140935.1 Hamamelis virginiana | reverse complement strand
CCCCCCCCCCCCCCCCCCCAACCTTTAGCTAAGACAAAGATAAGAAATAGCTAGTATATAAAAAATTAAAAATTTTGATAAGAAAGGGAGAATTAAATTAACTGGATAAAATTTTTCAAACAATATTAAGTTAAAAGTAAATGTTACAAAATATTCAAAATGGTAGTAACTATTTAAATCAAAACTTGTGTCACACCATGAACCTTAGGCAGATGTTGTCTCAAAGATTAATATTGTAGACCCAAAAAAAAAAAAAAAAAGCGTGCGCAAGAGTCATTGGACATTTAAAATAAGCAAAACCTACTAAAGGTTTACAAAATATCTTACTCAAAATGGAATAAGATAATAAATTAGAAGAAGCATATCACATTAACACTAAAACTTCAGCAACGAATTAGAACCTACTAACAAACAATAATGTTCAAAACCTTAACTTACTAAATGCTTTCAAATACCAAGAATCTTATTTGCATTGATGGGAAATTAGTCCTATGCTAACACTCACTGCTTATGAACAATTACATACATTTCCTAAACAAAATCCATGATTGACAATTATATAGGTTTTCCAAGTTGAATGATAAACAATACGAAAGGGAAGAAAAGATACCTCTGATGAGCTATCTTGAGGCTCAACATAGGCTCTTGAAGCCTACAAGCATAAACACATAGGCATGTCATAATCAACTTGCATGAAAAAGGCAATATAATATAAAGATTTAGAGACCACCTCTTCGAATTCAAATACCAACACACATCAAATACTCACAACAGTATATTCAGAAGCATTGAGATTCCCATTGTCTGATACTGAGGCCCTAGGTGAAGAACCTTCCTCTGATCCTTCTCGCACTGGTGATGGTGGTTGCGGTGGAGAAACATAAGTAACTCTCAATTTGCACTCTTCAACATGATTCCCTGACTCCTTATTGAACTAAAAATAAAAAATAAAAAATAAAAACCCTCTTGTACAATCTATATATTATTATTAACCCTAAGAAGTTAACCTATGAGGTTAAATGGTCGTTATATTATCACCATTTCCGGAGTGATATCCTTTGTGGTGGCTCCAGGACTTGCTATTGCGCTCTGAAGGAGAAACTTGTCCTTGCATTGCATGTCGAGTGGTGCCTCTTTTTGTGCTTGCATTGTCACTGAACAATCAACAAATTAAAAACCATTCACATAAATGTGAACATACATACATTCATATAATCATACACACACACACACACACACACACACACACACACACACAAGATAATTAATCACAAAATTATGAGAGAGAGGTTATAATAAAACAAAAAGTTGATGAGAAAGATGTCAATTAAACGCAAAATGTTGGAAATGAGAGAGAGAGTGATACATGAAAGACAGATATGATAATTATATACAGAATTGATGAGAAAGGGAGACGTTAATTAGGCAGAAAATTAATGAGAGATATGATATTTAAGTACAAAATTGATGAGATACATCATAATTTAACACAATATTGATATGATATATATATATATATAGGGAGAGAGAGAGAGAGAGAGAGATGAAACCTATAACATCACATGTAGAGCGTGGCAACACAATTCCAGTATTAGGCCGAACACAGTACTTCTTCGGATTTGTCGTCTTCACCTGTATCAAAACACCAATTCAACATTCATAAAGACAAAAATCAAACAATTACATATCTCTAGGCCATACTAATTCACAAAAAAGGGTATAACAAAAATAAATATATAATTAAATACCTTGAAAGCCACATAGTTATCGGTCTTATTCGACAATTGCAGAGAACACGAGATCTGCTTCCTCAATTCGACTTTTTAAAAACAAAAACAAACATAAATAAATAAAAAACATTCGAAACATAGAAAACGGAAACACAGATCTGAAATTTATAGTGAAAATGATTTGAGAAAACTTACAGGGGAAGAGGAGCTCCTGAGGTTCGATGCTAAGAAGCTCTCCTGAACTCATGCCGGATCGATCAGTGAGATAGCCGCTGGAGATGGAAGATAAGGGTGGTTTCAGTCGAAAAAGTGAGGTTTTCCGATGCCGGAGGAGCGGAGAATCTGGGTTCCGTCGACAGCGATGAGGAGAGAGAAAGAGAATGAAGAGAGAGAGAGAGAGAGAGAGAGAGAGAGCTGCAAAGCATCAGAATGACAGTGAAGTTTGTCTTGTGTTTGTCTCTTTCGGGATACGGTTATCTTCGGTGCTCAATTTTACAGTTTGTTCGGTTCCTTTTTTTTTTTTTTTGAAATTGGTAAGAAGTCTTGCTCAATAAAAGTTTAATACAAAAAGTCCTCCTAAAATTTTTTGCCTTCTTAAGGCCCTAATTAAGATTTGTTTTATGCAAAAAGTCCTAATTTTTAAAAATAATTTTCAAAATGGCAGAACTACCCTTGAATGTATTTTCACAATCCATTTTTAGTATTTTTAGCATTTTTACTGTCCATTTTTAGTATTTAGTGTCCTATTTTGTAAAACATAGTTTCACTCAACAAATTTTTTTACAATTTTCCTCTCTCCATTTTTTACTGCAATTATCTCACAACTAGAAAGCTTTATTTTTATTTTTATAAATTTCCTCCCCTCTCTCTCTCTCTCTTGCGTGCTCTTCTTACCTATCAACAAAAGTCTATAAATTTCATGTAGCTAAGTATTTTCACTGTGATTGCCGGAAGAAGAAGAAGAGAAGATAAGGAGGGCCACATGCACACTCACCGACCTCAGCAACGGCAAAGCAACAGATCCGAAGAAGAAATTAGGCAAATTCGGAACTGCTAAGGTCACTATATGGTGCCAGTGCAAGTGTAGTTCCAATCAAACACCATCAGGCTTTCCGATGGTGTAACTTTTTAAATGAGATGCTCGGTGTAGTTGCAGAAGTGGCAGCTTCAATTCCCATACAAAATTAGTAGAAGAAGCACGGCGAAAAGTATTTTTACTGTTCTGTACCCTATATGAATATGTGCCTTTGTACTTTTATCTTTTGGGAAACAAAAGGGTATTTAACCAAAAATCCCTTGGTATATGGGCTGTATGCCCAAAACCCCTATAAAAAACTTAATTCATGAAAGAGATAAATTATATATCTTATAACATATTTGCCCTCATTTATACATCCTGATTTTGATTTTTTTTTTCCAAAATTGTTTTTTGCTAAAAAAAGGATACATTAATTGCTGTATATTTTCAAACATGTAAATTTATATATTGTATGCATCTAATATGACTTTCAAACAAGTAAATTTACCTAACTCATATACATGTAGTGGATACATAGATTGTCATATATCTTCAAACTGGTAAATTTACATAAATTATATTATATATTTGTATGCATCAAATTTGATTTTCAAACAAGTAAGTTTACCTAACCTGTATACACGTGTTTGATGCGTACATTTCCATACATGTTTAAACAGGTATATTTATATAAATTGTATTTCATGCATCTAATTTAATTTTCAATGTATCCAAAAAAGAAAAAAAGAAAAAAGAAAAAAAGAGAGTCCAATAATGCAACTCAATTTTAATGGACTTTTTGAGAATAAATATAGAAACGAGACTAATAATTCAAAATTTGAAATTAATACAATTTAAAAATTTTCCAGAGTTCAAAATTCTAAAAATTTTCCATAAAGAGTCCCATATAATCAGTAACTCTAAAAGGAAAGCACAATAAATGTAATCTTATCAAATAAGGGCAAATATGTCAATGTAAAAAAAAGGTTGACTTTGAAATATTCTGGAAGGATCTCACGGTAAATCTAAGAAGATGTTGAACGTCATGGTATGAAATCTAAATTATAGGGAGGTCTACATAATTTTCCAAAAAAAAATAATAATAATAAAACAAAAAAAAAAAAAAAAACAAAAAAAAAAAAACAAACCAGCGACATCTAAATTCTCATTTGACGGTTTAAATTGCAAATCCCCTTTAAGTTGAAGCTTTTTGACTATTTTTCTCCAAACTAAATAAAGGCCACTCTAAGAACCATACGTTCAACAACAAAAACTGAAGCACTTTGGAAAGGAAAATACTAATTTTTCCGTAATATGGGAAAATAGTAAGACACATGAGGCTTGTAATTTTTTTCTTCAACTTTGAAGACTTGTAACTTTTTTATTTCAAAACCAAATCCATTGATTTGATCAAACTTATCTTAAAACTATGACATGATATCTTTTCACAAGAATTTGAATAACTTAAATTAAAATTTTTATGCAAGAGATATGACCCTTCAAAGTAGGTTCGTTAAGCTGAAAAATGTTACCAAAATTTGGTGAACCGGATATTTTGAGCCTATTTTTTTATGAGATTTTGAGGAAGGTTTTGTACACCACCCTACGAGTACCAAAGTAGAATGTATGAGTTTTCCATAATAATTTGAATCATTCAATTTGGCTTTGAAACGAAAAAATTGCCGATCTCCAAAGTTTGAATATTTTATTTTATTTTATTACCAATTATGTATATAGAGAAGATATTTTATTTTATTTTATCTATTTTTAATACATAATAGAAGAGATTTTATTTTTGTAACACCTTAAAAAGTCATAATTGGACCGGTGTGTACATTACATTTTCATCGGAAGCACAATAAGTTTAGATAATTTTTTCTAAAAATGATCTCGAAAAAGCCAATTGTAGAATATATTTTGAAAAATTGATAGTTGAATTAAATTAAGTTCTTATTAATTTCATGTTCTTTATATAAGAGGGAGCCTATTATAAGTGTCTTTTGCTTAATTTAATGAGGTTAGTATCAAATTTTTACACCATTTCTATGTTGGTAGTCAAAATTATAAATTTAATTGAATTTAAGGTTAATTTCTTCATTTTCATGCATCCAACAACAATAAGGACAATAGGCATTTTCAAAAAATTACAGGATAATGTTAGCAGTTTCAGAAGGGAGGTGTTTGCACATAAACATAAACCTTAGGGGGTAGTTGGTATTTTTCAAATCATAGGGGAGGTCCCTGTACTTATGTCAAATCTCAGGCGAGGTCATTACCAATAATAATAAGGGCAAAATTGACATTTTTTGAAATTTAGTGACTGATGTCGGCAATTTCCATTGTTTTTTGACGTAAAATGTAATGGAAGGGAGGTGTTTACACATAAACATAAACCTCAAGGAGGTCATTGGAATTTTTCAAAACTTAGGGGAGATCCCTGCAATTACGTCAAACCTCAGGGGAGGTCATTGCATTTTTACCATTTTATGAAAGTATTATCTAGAACTTCACCATCATTACCATACAAAGGACAACCAGTATGAATCTTTATTTTTTTATTTTTTGGTAAAAAAAAGTTTAGGCGAAGGGAGGCTACCCTAGTACAGGGCACCTTGGCCTCAGCGAGGACTTACAAGTGAAGTATTCGATCCTTACCAACTCAAATAAACCCCGTTGGCCAACCAGTATGAATTTTAATGCCTTCGGAATGCACAACTTCCTTCTTAGTTAGGTAAATAATTACTTATAAGCATCCACTACATAAGTAATTTAATTTAACAAGCAAAAAATGATTTAAATTTTCAAATTGAATTAAACAATTTTATCTTAGGATGCACAAGTCTATCAATGCTACTATTGAACCAAGTAGTAGATTTAATAAAGTTATCATTTTGGGAAAATCTTTCACACACAACCAGTCCTTCAATATATTGGGTTGAATGGGTATTGGAAAGGTCATTCTTCCCGCATGCATTCGACAATACACTTTTTGCTTCTCCCCTTTCTCCTCCTCCTTATTCCTTTTTGTTTTTGTTTATACTAGAAATGCACGTGCGTTGCATTTATAATTTTTTGTAGAAAAAAATATTGTTAGAAAATCAAATATAATTTGAACAACATATTTAAGATGAAATAATTAAGATTATTAAAATTTTGTCATTAAAAAAATTTGAGAGATCTAAACTATATAAAAACGATATTAAATCAATATATATGAACTTAATAAACTATAAAATTTTCGTATTATAATTAAAAAAAAAAAGAGTGCTAAAAATAGTAGCGAAACTATATTTGTTTTGTTTTTTTTAAATTATTTTTATTATTATTATTGGAAATAAGAAATAAAAAGTAATTTATTTGGTATTTTATAATAGTTAATTATTTGAAAATTCATATTTTATCTAGAAATGAATTAGCATTAGAAAGAAATTTAATTTAATTAAGAATATTTTTACTCCATTTAGTAGAATTTTTTATAAACAAAATTTATTGAAATTATTTTTAAAAAATTGAGTTAGACTTAAAAATAAATTAATATTCCTAAATAATTTTAATTCAATTAGAAAATTTAATTATTGTGACGAGTGGAATTTTAAGAAATGATTTCTATTTATGTTTTTTTATAATTATATAGAGATATTTTGGTCAATCAAAATTTTTTCTCACATTCATACTTTTATATATAGTATAGATATAAATATAGATATAGATTTTCTGTGAACAACTTATTCGGACTAAAAAATAAAATAAATTAGAGAGATGCACTTTGAATGTTGTACTAGAAGATAAATCATATAATGTAATTATATGTATTCAAATATATGTTTTATTAATGCCATATCCTCACCTCGTATCCTAAATTTTTAAAGATCCATTGCGATGACATGTCAGTATTGTATCGTGTACTTCTTAAATTCTATTTAAACATCTATATGATGGAAATTAGACCAAGGTAGGGAGTTTCTAAGTTACCTGTTACTTCAGATTTCTACACTGTTGTAGTTTGCTGTTTGGATTGGTTCATTTTTAGGGTAGTACTTGGAAGAATTTTGTATTAATTAGGAAGGTTTTGTGATTCATTCGTGTATTTAAGGGCTTTGATATCGGTTGATGGAGTCTAGAGTCTAGAGTTGGGTACGTCGCCCATAATGCCACAATGATTCATTTGAGTACACGAATGAATCAAAGAAAAAAAAAAATTGTTTCGACATTGCTGTAAGATGTATAATTGGTAGAATGCACCCATCAACTGAATTCTTGTGTCCACGTACTAGAATTTAAAATCAGAGCTTATTGTTTGCATTAATATTTTTGTTAAAATTAAGCTGGCTTTGAGGCAAAGGATTCACATATGCGGCATATGCCTCTAGGGATTTACATATGAACAGTAATGTACATAATTTTGGGCCCAAATATTTGGTTCTCACATTATCCAAATTTAACTTGTACCCTTTTCTTAAACTACCCTTAAATGTCTGTAGGCGGTAATGAAACTTGAAAAGCAAATAATCTATAAAAATAATGAGGCCAAACTTTATTCATCAAGTGAGTGTCACTTGTGATTTACAATTAATCTTAAATTTTTGTTATGCTGCTAACCTTCAGCATCTCGTTAATGCCAGCGTGACCTTCCACAAGTACATGTTTTGGCCCTCTGCAGCATGATATATTGGCCACACTAGCTCCTGCTGCACCAGAAGTCCAGGAGAGAGGTTCTTGGGAGTCGGGGTTGTCCTGTCCTTAGGGGAGGAGGTTCCAGAATTCAAACCCTGCCCATGTTGTCCTACGAGCTAGTGTGGGAAACCTAGAAAACCATTGGTTTGGGTTGTTCTTCCTTATTTAATTTATTCTATTCTTTTATTACAATGGACGGGAATCGAATTCGTGATCTAACCTAATCCTACCCCATTCCCTTACAATCCTTCACCATCTAGGCTAGCCCCAATGGCTTCCATTGGTTTGGTATTTCAGTAAGAGGAAAATGAGGCAGCGTTTGTTGGTAGGGTTGCATACTCACATAACCCCAGAAATCACAAATAGTGGGGAGAGGAGAAAAACAAGCAATAAAAAGGGTTTTGTCTTGGACAGTTGAAGACAGTACCAAAAAAGCTATTTTGTGGTATGGGTTTGTTTTTCCCACTCCTGTCCCAGGATTACCCTTTGTTCTTCCCCCCATGTAACATACAATTCCTAATTCAATTAAAGCTATCAAAAACCATCTCTCTCAGTAAAAAGAACCACTTTTCTCACTAGTTAGGAATTAAGATCTGTCTGAAGTAGGTGAATCCTAGTCAACTATTGAAAGGACACCCAGACAAGCACATGCACCCTGACAAATCTAAAAACACCACCCGAATCTTGTATACATAAACCAACCCACCCCACCTCTCTTTCTTCCCAAAATTACACAACAAGTGGGCTTTCTTCTCCTCTTAGCTAGACTTATCGGAACCCTGATGCTCACCTATTAAAGATGATGATACATAAGTCAGCACAAACTAACCTTTAGATCTGGAGTCGCATATTTCACAAATGTTTGCAAACAGTGCATTAAAATTCAAAATATTCATCCAACTGCCCTTAGCTAGCAGTTCACAAGTCAAACAGGTCAGATTGCATACCATACCAGATGACCCAGATGCAAGAAATAATAAAAGCTATTACTCTAACAATTTCTATACTATGGCTATTGTTCTTCATCTGGTGCACCAAAATGATTCACCTGCAACGAAGATCATTCAATACAACAGAAGAATACATTTCCTTAGAACTTAATTGCGCAAGTCAGGGGATTTGGAAGAACAAAACGAACCTTTTGTTTCACTTAGTGACTAAACAAATGCAAAAAGGAGTTTTTAATAGGCAACAGCAGCTGTAATGTAATATACATCTCTCTGAATGTATTAGCAGATATGACTTCTGCATAAATTATAATAAACAAAGTGAAAAACAGGGTAATTGATTGATTTAACACATTTTCCAATATACACTTTATTCAATTATATACTTCACAGATGTACTTAGAAACCAGAATCAATTCTGCAGTCTCCAGCATCTGTAAATACTACTCACCACTGGCAAAAGCAGGAGATTCTTTCTGGCGAGCTTTAGCAGTGAAACCAGCAAACCAAGCAACCCTCATGAGCTGCATACCAAGGATCAGCACCCACCAACACACTAGGCCCCTAATGGTATGCACCATCCATGCTGGTGCATTAAGCTCAGCACCAAGCTTCAAACCCCTCATCAGCTGCAAAACGCGGTAAGCCTCATACACAACTGGGGTCACCAGCCACACAGGTGAATGCCAATGCCATGTCAGCATCTCGGTTAGAACCTGTACTGACAGAAGCAGAAGGTACGGACCCATTAGAACGGCAAATGAAATGAAAGGCAGCTGGGGTTGGAGTAAGCCCTTTTGGGAACCTAACAACATTGTCAAAGGGATGATGAATCCCGCTACAGTTGCAACCATGTTCCAAAACTGGTAACTGAAAGGAGCATTGTTGTTGCAGGCTTGGGTCAGGTTTTTTGGTTGGGCACAAGCATCAGCCATGAGAAGAAAAAGGGTTGCACCAAGATTAAAGATGCAATCGAGTCCTATCAAGGAAAGAAGGCTGGCTATGTTGGGGCCAAGGAATATGGAAGATAAGGGTAGCCACAAGGTGGGTACCATGCCTGTGGTCAGGAGAAGAGAAGGGCCCAGAAGCCACATTGGCCATTTAAGGAACTGAAGCTGCACAGATGGCTGATTACTTGTTTTTGTATGCTCTTCGGTTTCGGATACTGGTGCTTTAGCTGTGTCTTCAGAATTAAGGGTTTCAAATATGTTGGTAGTTCTCTCCAAGAAGTTACCATCAGCTTCATCAGTAGCAGCATATGTGACTGGTGAAGGGTCCCAGGGAGATGACTTTGTGCAGCAAACAGGGGAATGCTTAATGTGAATACGAGGTAAGCTGAGCCCAAGGAGTGCATTTGAGGATTTCAACAATTTTAGACTTTTGGCATGGAATCGGGGAATGGTAATAATTGACATAGTGGAGGGAGCTTGAGCTAAAGATGCCATTCCTTGGTCCACAGTTGAAACTTTAGCAGATTTGAGAGGGATTTGTGCTTTTCACACTCTGAAATATATTGATTGGATCTTCATATCAGGCAAAAACACTTAAAAGTATGAAGAGGTTAGTATACCCAAGGCTAAAACAATCACAAACCATTACATATTCTGTGAAACAACAGTAGAATTTAAATTGTATAATCAAACGTGCAGATTTAAATGCCGTGCAGTTTGGTCTAAGTCTAATTACTTTACCCTTTCCAGAAAAAAAAAAAAAAAAAATCAAGTTCTCTACTTGGGAAGTCAAAGCATGCAACAAAGTTACTTTCTAAAGGTCAAGCTAGTAATATGAACACTAACATTGAATCTCTCCCATTTAGACATCCTTATATATCAAAATCTAATCCATTAAGCAACATCTGATATCTGCGCACCCCCTCCCCCCCCGAAACAAAAAAAGAAAAAAAAAGGACTTGAGGCATCCAAACAGACTATTAAAAAAAAAAAAAAAAAAAAAAATCTCAAACATCCAAAGCCAATCCAATCAAACAAATGAGAAAAATGCAGATATCCATATTTGGCATTTCCAATCAAATTTGGACTAATATCCGATTCTTTCCTCTTTTTTCTGAGTCCAATGTTGGCTAAAGCTATCATGTAGAACATGAGAACATCTATTACAAATTCACGGCCACGGCGCCTGTTACCCATTACGTATCACCCGATACCCGTTACCCTTTACCGTTACGGACCCGTTACCCGATACTTAAAACCATGATTACAATTATGACATTGAAATCATGGTTCAACGTCTCAGTCGTGGATATCTCTGCGAGACACAAATTTAGGCATTAAATAACGTTTAAAAAATTCAAATATAGATATATGTGTGACGTTTAAAAAATTCAAATATAGATGTGTGTGTGTGTGTGTGTGTGTGAGAGAGAGAGAGAGAGAGAGAGAGAGAGAGAGAGAGAGAGGAATGCTATTATCAAATGCACCTGATGTAATCTTGCATTAGGTGACCTCATTTAGAACAAGTTGCAGACAGGGCTGGCCCTGAAATTTTGGATGCCCTAGGTGAGCTCCTAAAATGTTGCCTCTACTACATGTTGACAAAAATTTTTTTTTGTAAAATTTTGGTTCTTTAGCCTTAATTTCTCATGAGCTAAAACCTACAGCAATCAATTCACAAAGCGGGTTTTCAATAGGCTCAGCCTGAACCTACTATCACTGATTCACGATTATCTATATATATATATATATTAAAAAAAAACTAAAACCTATAACAATCAAATTAGAAAGAGGATTTTCAATAGGCTCACCCCGAACCTCCTATCTTAAT
>JAESVK010000143.1:3704247-3730422 GCA_017140935.1 Hamamelis virginiana | reverse complement strand
AGGTTACCTTGGTCAGTACGCTCCGGCGAGGCTGCTTCTTCTCCGGCGATATTGCGAGGGTTCTTCGTGGGTGGGTGCAGCGGCGAGGTGGCTTCTCTCTCTCTCTCGATCTCTTTCTTCTCTTTCTCTCCTAGATCTAACAGTCGACGGTTCTTCTCCTGGAGGGTTCTTCTTCTCCGGTGTAGTCGCGACTGGTCAGCCCTCTGTTATCCAGCGTGGTTCTCTCCGGAGCACACTCTCTCTCTCTCTCTAATTTTCGTCTGCAGCAAACCCAATTTTCGAAATTTTCGAATGTCAAATGTGCGAATTGGATTTGGGGATTTCCAAAATAACCCATGTAGCAAAACGGGTTATACCCGTTAAGATGCCTAACCCGCGTGTTTGGAAAGAGTCCCATTTCAGCCATCCGGTCAGAGCTTAGTGACATCCAACGGCCGTGTTTAAATGGGCTGACCTTGGCTCCCATTAGTCCGGGCTGATAGGATCAGCTCTGTATATATATATATATATATATATGTATGTAGAAAAATGTTCTAGTGAGCATTTGTTGACTTTAAGCTAAAGTAAGCAAAGAACACAAACCCTTGGATTGGAATCTTGAGATGAATCTTCCATTAAGTGAATGAGAATCCAAGGGCTTGTATTATTTGCTGACTTTAACTAAAGTAAGCACATGCTGACTAGATCACTTCTATATATATATATATTGAAACTCATAGGGAATTGTGGGATGTATATTTTTTAAAACCGACCTTTGTATTAGATACCCTTGTTATGGATGTCATGTTTGTAAAAAGTCACAGTGATCCAATGTAGGCATCTCAAAATACAGATTGTCAAAAATTTTGACTGCTGAAGACAGTCACAGTTTTTCAGTGACATATAAGAAACCGCTCGTTAGATCACTATGATTTTTGGATGCTTGGCATACATATGCATAGTATCTAATCGAACGGTCAGTTTTTCAAAATATGCATCCCACAATAACCTATGAGCTTCATGTTAACTTTCGCGAAAGTCAGCTTTGATAGGATCATATATATATATATATATATATATATGTGTGTGTGTGTTCACATTAGCAAACCCCGACTTTAAGTTACAGTCAGCAAACAATGATCCACCGTCGGCTCAAAATCAAGGGCTGGGATTAGCCAACTCAAATAACCCGGACATAACCCGCGCTTCCCACAAACAACCCGCGTATATCCCAGCCCCAACCCGCGTACATGCTTGCTAGACCTTCACTTTTCACCCTAGGGAAAAATTACACGATCAGCTGAAGAACATCTCCGGCGGTTGAAGCTCCTTCCAGCGTAGATCTCCGACGTCAATCTCCAGCCTCATCACAGGTTTGCTCTCTCTCTCTCTCTGAAAAGGGTTTATATATATATATATATATATATATTAGAAAGAATCATCTTGTTGATGATGCCCAAGACATAAATAGGGATTGACTCGATCCCTTAATATACCATTTTCTATCACTTTCCAGGAAAATGCAGCAAGAAATCCTAGGTGGAAGAAACTTCAAGGCAAAATGCAGAACAAAATAGGATTTGAATGTTTTTCTAAGACATGTAGCTATAAAGGTAGAAAAAAAATCCCAGAAATAAAGAAAACATGGGAGGGAAAATGCGTGGTTTCTCTGAGAAAGAAGTTGATCGGAGATGGAGATGCCGAAAGAAGTGGAGAACCCCAGCGGAGCTTGACGCTGGAACAAAGTATCAATGTTGAATGGCGATTTGGACTGGGTGAGGGTTTTTTTTTTTGCATTTAGGGCAAGCGTCCTTACGGGTGAGAGAGGGTTGTCACACGGGACATGTTGCGGGTCGGCTCTCAATGCGGACATTTTAAGTGAATCTCAAGTCTTCAATCCAACGGCCCTTGTAATTTGCTGATACGAACATTTATATATATATATAATTTTCTTATGAGGACTTGTGAGGACTTGGTTTTTTAGTCAATGTAATGTGGGAATTTTGGAAAACTGAACGTTGGGTTTGATATTCTTCCATTGTATGTCATGCATGCCAAGAATCACAATGATCTAATAGTCAGTTTCTAAAATATACACTATGAAAAACTGTGACAATTAGATATTGTCATAATTTTTCACAGTTTGCATTTTAGAAACTGACTGTGAGATCGCTATTATTTTTTGCATACACATCATACATAGGAAGAATATTCAATCCAATGGCCGGTTTTTCAAAATATCCATCCTACATTGACTAAAAAGCCAAGTCCTCACATCAGCTTATGTAAGGACATCCTTATATGAAAATGACTCACATATACAGAAATAATCTAGTTAGGTATACCTGACTTAGATGAAGGACAGCTAAGAGCTGGAAGGCGTTGGATAAAAGTCAACTTAGATGAAAGTCCACCGTGGTAACTCATCCAACACCTCCCATCTCTTAGCTGACTTTCATCTAAGTTAGGTATATCGGCCTAGATCATTTTTGCTCATATATATATATATATGGGCCACGTTCCTTTTATAACATATTTTGACACTTATGTCTATACCTTGTTTTCAAAACACTACTTATGATAAATATTTTGATGAGCCGACCGTTGGATTCGATATCTTTCTTATGCATGTCATGTATGCCAAAAATCATAGTGATCCAACAGTTAGATTTTAAGAAATATCACTATAAAAACTGTGATGTTTTTTATTAACACAAAAAAAAGAGGTTCTTCACAATGATATTTTTCAAAAACTAACCATTAGATCACTCCGATTTTTTTCATACATGACAAACATAAGATAAGTATCTAATCCAACGGTCGGTTTCTCACAATATTTGACCTACAATGGTATTTGAAAACGAAGTGTAAACATAGGTGTCAAAATAGGGTGTAAGGGGAACGTGACCCTATATATATATATATATTGAAAAACCAACCGTTGGATTAGATACTATTGTTATGGATGTCACGTCTACCACAAATCACAGTCATCCGATGTAGGCATCTCAAATACAAATTGTGAAAAATATCGATTGCTGAAAACTGTCACAATTTTTTCAGTAATATATCTGAGAAATTGATTGTCGGATCACTAAGATTTTTTGCATACCTGAAATACATATGCATAACATCTAATCCAACAATTAGTTTTTCAAAATATGCATCCCACGATCACCTATGAGCTTCATGCTGACTTTCGTGAAAGTCAGCATGTGCTGATATGATCATTTCTATCTATATATATATATGGGCTTCCTTCATTGTCTTAAAAGAACTCATTGGACATGAAATCTTTTATTACGGATCTTAACAATATAATCCATCCACAGTAATGCTATATATCCCAAAAGATTATTCCCAAAAAGTATCCCAAATGAATCATAACTGTGAACCATAGGGGAATTCAATGCAAACCATATTAGCGGAATTGGGTTTTTGAAAAAGAAAACGAGTCGCCACCTTTTTTTTTTTAAGGAATAAGGAAACCTTAAAAAATGTTATATTTTATTCAAAACAACTCTGTATTTTGGAATGACAAGATCAACGACCATATGTGGTTTCAGGATTAGGTTATGGCGTGGGAAAGTTCCAAGAAACATCTTGTAGGCACCCACTTCACCCTACTTAAAAGTCTCCTAGTTTACTAGGGCTATTTAAAATCTCATGCACATAACTCATAGCTAACTAAAACAAATAATGAAAAGAAAATCCTAAGATACTTAGTATCCTAGGGCGGACTTGAGCTCTATAAGCGTCTACGTATCTTACTAGTTTCCTAGTAAGTTTCAAAGTCCACGTAGTTCGAACTAATATAGGACTCATCCTAACTACATTCATGCAAATCCTTATCTAAAGGCTTATATTTCAATAATCCAACTCATTTAGAACTCTATTCTAGAAAGACTTTGTTTTGTTTTATAACTCTTTATTTCAAAAGACTTTAATTTTGAAAATAACTTTTATCCAAAAAGAATTTAATTTTGAAAACAACTCTTTCGAAGAGTTTAATTTGATAAAAATAACTTTTTTCTAAGAGTTTTATTTTGATAAAAACACTCAAAAACATAATTTTATTTGAATGAAAACACTTAAAACTTAATCTTGTTTGGAAAACAATTTTATTTGAAAAAAAAGTCTCTCAAGACTAGATTTCTAATTGAATTAAAGGAATTAACATGATAGTAATTCTTACAACAAAAGAGTCCTATGGAAGTTAGAAACCTCTCCTAGGGTTTCTAAATTAACTCAATCCTACTTGTATCTAGAGGCTAATCCAACTTAAATTAAGGTTATAAGTGATCCTAGACATGCTTCTAAGTTAATAAACAATTCTAGACAGCAACTGAAATATATGAAAATATAAAAATTAAATATGCAAATGCATGTAAAAAAATAAACAAAACTCTACCCTAATGCTTCTAAAGGACCTAGAGTGCAATTTATATGTTATAATGACTTAAAAATGGATTTAAACCATATTTTTAAGCCATTTAATATTCTGGACAGAATATTAAATATACTTAAATGCATATTTTAAATATGCTAATTATCATAAAAATCCTAAAAATTGCTAACTAACATAATCCTACATGTTAATATGCAAACTATGTAGGGAAAACATGCAAAAGATGGCTTTAAGAGTCTCAAAACTAAGATGTCATGCAAAATATCTAACATGCTTACTAATATGCATATATTTAGAAAGTAAAGTAACATACAATGAATTAAACACAAGGAAATGAACTTACCTCATGCAATGCTCCCTCTTCTACAAGTTTATATCAAACAAATGCTAGAAAAGTAAACACGAGGCCGGGAAGTGACTCACTTCATGCATAGCTCCCTCGTCCACAATTTTATATCAAATAATGCATTTAATCATCTCATGCTAACTTTAACATTCTAAACATAAACATATATATCAAAACCCAACTTCTAAACCATGCTCCTAAACTTGAAAACAAAATAAAACCTAACATGCATGCTAAAAACAGAAAATAAACCAACCCCATACTTTTATAACATTATTTTATTGTGTTTTATGAAAAAAAAAAATTCAAAATGCCTTTTATGTCTTGTGAGTATAAAAACATAAACCAACCCCATTTTCCCCCATATTTCACACGACCTTCTAAGAGCGGGAGAGGAGAGAGGGAGGGAGAGTGAGGGAGGTGCTTGCTGCCTTAGTGTCGCTTGGAGCCGCCTTGTTGCCGGTGCAAGTACGCTCTACACCTCACAATCATTTTCCTCATCTTCTACCTTTCTTTTTCATTTTCGTTTCAAACCCATTTCGTGGGTTTTGAAGTGGATTTTGATGGATTTGTGGGGAGTAAGGAATGTGAAGCTTGAGGATGATGTTTTGAAGTGTTTGTAGTTAGGTTTTGCGGTCTGTTGAGGGATTTGGAGGTGTTTTGGTTTGGTTTGTGGCAAATAGTGGGTTTTATGGGTTTTGTGTCAAATGTGGTGGATCTAGAGGATCTAACCGTTGGATTTTGGTAAAAATGGTATCTTTGGTGTTTATGAAGTGGAACTATAGTAGATCTAAGGTTTGAGGGTGTTTGATCAAGGTTTGATGGGTGTTTGTGAATTGTGGGAGAAGTGGGAGCACAGACTGCTCGAAGGTGTGCACTGCGGATGGTCATTATCGATAATGCCAAGTGCATTATCGGTAATTGTAACACCCCAACCCAACATCCGTACCGACCCTTCCGGATAGGTCAACACGTGTCAAGATGGAGGTACAACCTGACCTGCTCATTCATATTTCCACACGAGATACAAAGAAGTACATATAACAATATGAAATGTCATGTCCACAATATGTCCCAAATCGTTATACATAATTATATAAATGGAAAACTAAATAATAATGCCAACGTCCCTGGCAACTAAGCATGTGACAATCAATAAATAATACAAATAATTATAATGCCAAAATACATATATTTCTCACTATATATATATATATAATCTAATGCAGAGTCAAAAGTCCCAAGTCCCAAGCTAACGGGGTCGAGCTAAGCCACACATCCGAATCTGTATTAACCTTGTCATCTGCTGCATAAAAAGCAGGGGTGAGCCTCGAATCGCTTAATAGGAAAATCGTAAGCTTTATAGTATAAACAATAATACAAGGATACATGATATATGTAAAGAACAGGGATACATAAATCATTTATAATCAAATTTGTAAATGTAGATATGGTTCAAGATTTATACAAGCTTTTACAGGTAATATGCCAATATTTCACAACATATTCAAAACGTGTACTCATTATTCATTCAATATACATTTCCATCAAGTTGGCATGGGAGTATTCTCAAAATCAGTGTCATTTCATATATTCCATATTCACGAAAGAGGAGTATTCTCTGACTTTTTCCCATTCATCACAATAATAACTGATAGAGGAGTATTCTCTGACTCTATCTCAATCATAACAATAACAACCGATAGAGGAGTATTCTCAGACTCTATCATCAATCATATCCACAACATAAATATCTGATAGAGGATTTTTCTCTGAATCTATCCCATTTATCACAATAATATCTGATAGAGGAGTATTCTCTGACTCTATCTCAATCATAACCTCAACATAAATAACTGATAGAGGAGTATCAATCATATCAATTATCAATCATATCAAATTTAACTATAACATAAACAAAATCAAATCATTGTATTGTATCATCATATGGTAACATATAACCAAAGTCCATCGTAAAGAGACTAGAGAGCAAGCTTACCTAAACCTTCGTTGCGCATAATAATTCCAATATCCAGTCATCCAGCTCAATTATCATATAAAACATAATTTCAAAAAGTATTGTGTTTTTCAAAAGTATGGGGAATGGCATCAATATATAGTTATTAGTTTTTATTATACATAAAACCATTTAGTAGATGGGCATACTCAAATATCAACGCCATAAGTATCATGTTATAAAACATTTTTGTTATATACCCATCAGCTCAATTCATAAATTCAAAGATAGAAAATATCCGATTCCCACATTTATAATGATTTGTCAAATGTAGAGCATTTCTACTTGAAATTTATTTGGAACAGTTCAAAACATACCACACAGTCTGCACAGTTTATAAACATGCATATATTCTAGGTATCCATTTGACAGAACAGTAAAATAGTAAGATTTACAACCAGGTATGAATGATGCTGATCAAAAAGAGATAATAAAGTGTACATGGTTCTCCCAAGAAGCTTGCAAACAAGTATATTATTATCGACAGTAAAAAGGTTATATATTCCTACCTCAAACGCAATGGTGTTCCAACCCATATGGCTCCACGAGCCTCCCAAATGCAATGCTAATGCAATCTCATATACAAAGGTTCTTCCAAGGACTCTCCAAATCTGAGAAACAAAGTAATAGAGATGCAAAAGGAAAATCAAAAGAAAGCGAAGGGTCTAGAATCCCAAAATAACATAACTCGGACCCTTGTACGGTTTAAACCCAACTTTAGGGACCCAAAACTTCACAACGGTTAAACCAAAAACCTTGAACCTTTTGGAACATATTCCCAAGCATGAATAGATGCTACATATCAAATTTCATGGTCAAAGTCCAAACGGTTTAAGAGATATACATCTGGACAGCAAACGAATGCTCCCAAAAAGGGCAGTTCTAGTATTTCTAAATTTTTTCTCTCTCTCTATACCACGAATCTGACCACAAGACCAAAATATTTAGAAACTAGACTTCCTAAGCTTTCCGTACATATAAAGAACACCCAAATCCGAGTCCAGATGAGTGAGATACAAGCGTTTGAAGTTGACATAGAAAACACCTATAATGTGCGCGTGAATAGTGTCCAAGACTCCCCAAATTTCACAAACACCCACCAAATCACCAAATCTTAGTCCCAAACTTTAAATTTATCATAAACAAACCTTAAGAACAATAGCTACACTAAGAATACTCAAATCACATGGTTTGATCTTGAGATACACAAAGTTTTAGGCATAAAACCCAAACAAACCCATTTTATCACAAACTAACCAAATCTCACAAAATCAACCCATTAATCCTTCAAATCCACACCCAAACACTACAAATGCAGCCCTCAAACATCATCCATGCATAACCTTCCCAAAATCACAAGATTTGAATCAAAACCCATAAAATGGGTATGAAGAAAAACCATAAAAGATGAAGAAAAGGAGCATGGGAAGAGAACCCTACCTTCACCGGCGATGAGGCGGCTCTGGCAAGCTCCGACGAACTACCCCATGGCTGCTCTCTCTCTCCCTCTCCCATTCGGCCCTCTCTTGTTCTCCTCTCTCTGCCGAATTGTGATGAACAAAAGAAAATGGGCTTTTTAAAATAAAATGGGACATGGGCGTCATTTTTAAAAAGTTTTGATTTTTTTTTTATTTTGATTTTTTTATTTTTACAAAAGTAATACAAAACTTTATTTAAAAACACATAAATGAAGATTTAAAAGTCTGGGTTATCACAGTAATGCTTGTTTTTGGGAGCAGCAAGGGTGTGTTATTACGGATAATGCACAAGTGCATTATCGGTAATGCTTTGTTTGGTAGCCAGCCAAGGAGCCTCATTACCGATAATGCACTTGTGCATTATCGGTAATGCATGTTTGCAGCTTTGATAGCAGAGTGCCATTACTGATAATGCATAAGTGAATTATCGGTAATGTCTCTTTCCAGCCTATTTGTTATCCAATCTCAGGTGTTGAGTCTTTCATATTCAACTTTCCTTTTTTAAATCAAAACTTTATATGTATGAAAGGCTTACAAAAATCTGGTTTCCTTGGACACTGAGATTTGGATGAAGTGGGTTGGCCTGTGAAGCCTTAGTTCGTTTTCTTTTGCTTATGTGTTGAATTTAGGGATTGAATGCATTGTATATCTTCTTTTTCAGATCCTGATAGTCCGGTAGACTATCCTTTCTTCAACTAGGTTTGCATTCGTGGAGAAGAACAGAGTCTAGGGGGGTTGCATTTGGAAGGTAGGAATATGTCTATCCTCGCTAGCACTAATAATATGATTTTTTCTTGAAATGTTTATTTTGGTAATCCTTTAAAATGCATTTTGAATAACTATGATGCATGGAATTATAATATTTGATATATATGTGTGGCATGATTTATGTTGAACTGTGATGGCATATAAACTGATTGTTCGAACCGTGTTTACTTTATGAAACCATGTTTTGATATTTGTATATATGCCTTTCACGATGGTTGTGCCCGTTTGGCAACATGATATTATATGAATGTAATTCATTGATGAGCTTGGATGGGATACTTGGTATTTTTGGCTTGGTTTGTATTACAGGAATTTAAGGTCCCATAGTCCTAGGTGGAGCCTTAGAGCGAACCCGAAGGAATAGCCCTGTAAGTGGCTTGGCAGTTGACTGTGCAAGGTAACTAGCCGGATTACCCTCAAAGGAAGAACCTCGTAGTGGTTATACTTTAGCCTGGCTGAGCTAGGGGATCGTTAGCCTGAATGCAGCGACTGTAATACTTCCGTGAGCCAGTGATGATTGGTTGAGATGTAAATGGTTTATGAAATACGAAAATCCACACTGATAATGTCATCTTTTGTTGCTTATTGAAATAATTCATGCATTTTTATTATTATTGTTAGCTGAGGATAATATTCCTACCGAGCATAGGGATGTCAATGGGGTGGGTTTGGGACGGGTCACCCCTTTCCCAACTCCGTCCCATTTAAGAAAACGCCATCCGATTCCCGTCCCAAACCCATGACGGGTCAGGATTTGGAATCCCATTCCCGTCCCAATTAAAAGACCCCATCCCATTACCATCCCGTCCCATTTACTATTTTCTTTCTACTTTTCTCAATTTTCTCAATACTTAAATAAATTACAAAATACATGGATGAACATTAAAGATAATTGTTTAAGAGTAAAATAAATTAAACCCCTTAAGGGGCATGATTGAAATTTCATTTTATTAAGGAGAAACTTAATTGTATAATACCTATAAAATAAATATAATAAAAATACATAAACATATATAATCGAGACAGGGCGGGTTTTTAAGCCCTTATCCCAAACCCGTCCCAAACCGTATAGGGTTTTCAAAAAAAATCCCAAACCCGCCCCTAACCCTATTAGGATGACCCCAAACCCTTCCCAATAGGGGCGGGGCGGGGCGGGGCGGGACGGGTACCCGGATAAACCCGCCCCGTTGACATCCCTAACTGAGCATTCCAAGCTCACGCTGTGTTTTATGAAGCAGATTCTCAGGTTTCCGTAGTAGCTCGCCGGTTGGGAACACTTTACCTTTGATGATTGGTTTAGCTGCATTTGGTGCACTTTTTCAGCACCGTCTTAGGAGGGCTAGAGATTAGACCTTATGGACAGATATGCATTCATGTTTATGCCCATATGCCAGGGTTGTTGGCATTATGTTATTTTACCTTAAAAATGTATTTTATTTGATAGTATGTACTACTCGACTTGGGACATATATATGCACATTCCATTTCATTTTTTAATATAAATGTTTTCTTTCTCCTGAGTACGGAAATATGAATGAGTATATCAGGTTGTATCTCCACCTTAACACATGTCGACCTACTCGGGATGGTCGGTATACCTTGTCAAGTTGGGGCATTACATGTTTGCACATAAACATAAACCTCAGGGGATAGTTAGCATTTTTCAAACCCTAGGGGAGGTCCCTGTACTTATGTCAAACCTTAAGGGAGTCATTGTCAATAACAATAAGGGAAAAGTTAGCATTTTTAGAAATTTAGTGGCTGATGTCAACAATTTCTGTTGATTTTTGACAGAAAATGTAACATAAGGGAGGTGTTTGCACATAAACATAAACCCTAAAGGGGTCGTTAGAATTTTTCAAAACTTAGAGGAGGTTCTGCAATTACATCAAAGCTCAGGGAGGTCACTGCATTTTACCCTAAAATCATTTTTGGAGATCTATTTCTTTACATAATTCTTTAAAGTTATGTTCAACCATATCGTCACATATCAAAATTTTCATATCAAAAGTGATTGTGACCAAATTTGGGGCCTAGTATGAAAACTTTACTATTCACCATTCAAGTCACCTAAAAGTTTTTATTACTCATCTTATAGATCAAGTAGAAATTTAAACTCCAAAAATGATTTTAAGAAAAGCTAATGTTGATGAACCCTTGAATATTTTCAATACTTGAACCAACTCTAAGTAGAAAGCTATTTCTTAAGGGCCCGTTTAATTTGTGTTACATTTTCTTAAGATCACTATTTTGAAGTTTAAAATTTCACTTGATCTAAGAAATGAAGTAATAATTACTTTTAGACAACTTAAGGAATAATAAGATGAAAGATAAAATTTTCATACTAAAAGTGATCGTGCCAAAAGCGAAGAGCCCAATCTTTTGTCACAATCACTTATAATATGAAAATTTTGATACGTGAAGATATGATTTGAACATAATTTTAATTAGATATATGAAAAATTATTTTTTCAAAAATAATTTAGAAAAGAAAAAACTAATACAAACACGCCCTAAATAAGGCTCAAATTAGAAAGGGCGTAGTAGCAAAGTTGATGATCCAAATACCACCATATATGTCACTATAAAGTAAGGGCGTAGTAGCAAAGTTGTAAGGACATTTCTGTCTTTTCATTCAAACCATGTCAAGCTGCAAAGTCGATCTATAGTCGCTATGTTAGGAAAGAGAGAGAACCGACCACCGAAGATTTAAGGGGTATTTTAGTCTTTTGAAATAATCGAAAAGACAGAAATATCCCTACAAAATTTACAATCCCATTCCAAACACCAACCTATTTAAGGGATATTTCTGTCTACTCATTAGACGGTCAACCTGCGTCTAGCCGTCCAAAGGTATATAAATACAGCCATGCATTTTAGTTGGATTTTATAGTGCTTGCAACTCAGGAGAGATATGAGGAGCTCCAGTAGAGATGGTGAGGTGACCAAGCTTGGAAGTGCTTGCAGCCCAATGCTCAAATTTAGAGTGAAAAGAGTTAAAGTTGTGCTCAAATTAAATAGGAAGAACACAAACATACATTATCGTCATGCTAACAATCAAAGGTCATTCTTTAAACTAACTCTCTTAATTCTAGCTCTCTCTCCTTTTTTTTTTTTTCTTTTCGTTTTGTTTACTTTGCGAGGACAAATAGGGGTTGATATATACTTCAATCCTATTCAATCATTTTCATAGGAACCCTACAAAATGATGCTCCTAAATATTGCAACCCAAATAGCTATATATATATATTAGGGATGGTAATATCAGGTGCACCTGATGCAAGATGCATCAGGTGACTTCTTATAGAGTTACTCGCATATCATATTTTAGAAAACTAACCCTTGGATTGGATACCCATCTTGTGTATGTCATGCCTGCCAAAAATCACAATGATTCAACAATCTCTTTTTGAAAAATGTTACATTAAAAACTGACTTTTTTGTTCATTAAAATATCATTATTATTATTTTTTACAATAGGTTTTTTCAAAAACCAACCGTTGGTTCATTGTGATTTTTGTGAATCATGGCAGATATAAGAGGGATATCTAATCCAACGATCAGTTTTCCTAAACATAATATGCAAGTGACTCTAGAAAATGTCACATGATGCAAGATGCATCAGGTGTTCTAGAGACTTGTTTGCTGGCCTATATAATGACCAAACAAAACATAACAAAAATTACAGCCTTATTTCCAAATTTGTTAGTAAAGGAAATCTTGGCCAAGTTGAGTGAACAATTCGCGATGGCATGGGCTAAATGATCCCCCAGACCCCGAGGGTTCCAGCTTGACCACTGGACAGGTTAACCCTCTAATGTTGGGCTTTGGTCTTAAGAATTCAGATATAGGGTTAGACTTGGGTTGGTAGATCGAAGCTCGAGATTGGGCTTGGAATTAAGCCATCACTAGCACCCAGTGCAGTGCATTCTAAACAATTTTTTTAATAAAGATTTTATTTTATTTTATTTTTTTTGGTTGATGATTTTATTTTATTTTAATTTATAATATGGAATTTTTTCATCCTCTTGAGTTCATATTTATTGATTTAATATTTTTTTTTATATAATTCTAATTCCTTAAACTTTTTTTTTTTTTGAATGATATTTAAGTTTTTAACATTTTCAATATTCAGAGAGTATTTGATTTCTTAAATGTGTATTCTCCTAGTATATCTATATTAATATATAGATATATATACATTGGGAATGATAAGGTCAGGTGCACTTGATACAAGTTGCATTAGGTGATTTCATTTAGAAAGACTTACAGAATATATTTTGAAAAACCGACTATTGGTTTCGATACTCCACTTCACAAATTTCATATTTGCAAAAAAAAAAAATCATGGTGATCTAACGGTCGGTTTTTGAAAAATGTCAAAAATGAAAAACTATGACTTTTTTGTTCTTCAAAATGTCACCATTTTTTCACAGTTGATTTTTAAGAATCCAATCGTTGGATCATCGTGAGTTTTTGCAGACACGACATACATAAGAGGGGAATCCAATCCAATGGTCGGTTTTTCAAAATATATTCTGCAAGTGGTTCTAAATGAGGCCACCTAATGCAAGTTGCATCACGTGCACCTGACCTTTAGCATTCTTGATATATACATTTAGAAATGTTCCTATCAGCACATACTAACATTGCTGTGACATTTGGCTTGCATGACATTCGTAAGAAGAATATTTAATCTCATAGTTAGCGTTTCAAAATATGTATCCCACAATTAATACTCCCTCCGTCCCAATTTATGTTCATACATTGACTAAACACCAGTTTAAGAAGTACATTGATTGCTTTAACTTTATTATATTTTTAAATTTGTGTTTTAATTTTACCCTTCTAAAAGAAATGGTCATTCCCCAAGTTATTTGATAAAGGGGTATAATGAAAAATTCATTCTAAATTTTAATTTGAAAAGTCAAAGTGATCACATATTTTGGGACATTCCAAAATGGAAAGGTGATCACATAAATTGGGACAGAGGAAGTATTATCTATTTGCTTCGTGCTTACTTTATAGGGTTTTTTTAGTCATAAGTTCCTCAAATTAGTCTTGTAATCTATTAAATCTCTGATTTTTTTCTCTCTAACCCAATAGATTCCTATTGTTCTAATTATAATAGGAATAAGCCAATCATTTTTATTTTTATTTTTAATTTTAAGACACAAATACCTCCGAGATTCCGTTTGACATAAATTATTATTAATTCATTTTATAATCTTTCCTAGTTTATCTCAAATTCAAATTTGAATTATTATAAGAAGATAAAATATTGTAGATTTTATTTTCTTTCATTATCTCTTATACTATTCTGTTTTACATAAAATATCTCATTTATTCCCATTTTCTTATTCATATCAACTTGACTTTACGTAGAACGTATACGTATGTGTATTTTTTCTAAATAAAATTTATATGTGCGCTTTCAATTATATACTTTGTTAAATATATGTGTTTTCAAATATATATGTTTTTCCAATAAGTAACGACCACAAATATCTATAAAAATATAAATTTACATATGTTTTACTATTCACAAACATATGAAACCAAATATGAATGTATAATATGTTTAAAACAAAATTTTCAACTTTATATGTCCTTTGTTAAGACCAAAATACTGCAAAAAAAGTATATGAATAAGTCCGGCAGATTTGTATACTCTACTGGCTAAGAAATGAGCTTCCCGGCGTCAAAAACCCCTGTCACATATGATTTTTGGCAAGATGTATAGTTTTTTGGCAGTCAGTTTTCTCAGAAACCAACCGTTGGATCACTATGAGTTTTGGCAGACATGACATACATTATAGGGGTATCTGATCCAACGGTCATTTTTTAAAAATCTTCATCACAGGTGGCTGTAGAGGAGGGCACCTGAGGCAAGATGCATCAGGTGCACCTTATAACAGCACCTCTCTCTCTCTCTCTCTCTCTCTATATATATATATATATATATATATATATATATATATATATATATATAATGGGACAGGTTCCCCTTACATCTTGTTTTACATCTATATGTACACCTTATTTTCAAAATACCAATATGTATGAAATGTTTTAAGAAACCGGCCGTTAGATAAGATTCATTTCTCGAGTATGTTATTTATGCCAAAAATCACAGTGATCCAACGGTTGGTTTCTGAAAATTGTCACTGTGAAAAATTATTATAATTATAAACATCACAATTTTTTATAGTGAGATTTCTTAAAATTTGGCCATTGAAATGGATCATTGTGATTTTTGGCATAAATGACATACATAAGAAATGTATCTTATCTAACGGTCGGTTTATCAAAATATTCAACCTACATAGGTGTTTTGGAAATAAGATGTAAGTATAAAAGTAAAACAATATGTAAGGAAACCGACCCTATATATATATAGAAAAATGTTCTTATGAATGATATCTCATTTTAACTAAAATTAGCTAAGACCCTTGAGCCATTGGATTGGAATCTTGAGAAGAATCATGATAAGATCAGGACTCATATATATATATACACCCTCGCAATGATCCATGTCAAATAGAAAACTTGTACCTTTATTTTTGGTAATATGCAAACCCATTTCTTGTATTTCTATTTCAATCTATACATCCAAGCTTTTATGTTTGTGTGTTTGTTTTCTCTTTCTATTTTCCTTCCCTTAGAGAAATAATAGAGGAGCGGGTAGCCTACATTTCCAAAACAGCGTTATACATAGTCATATCATAGGAAAGTCAAAAGAACATTCATAAATGCATTTGGGTGCCTTTATTTTTTTTTTTTTTTTGGTTTCTCATTTGTATATACATTTAGCAGAGTTTGGTTAATTTTCATTTGGGAACTTTAATTTTCTGCAGTTGAAAAATTGGTAATCTAAAGCAATTTCCTTTTGGTGGATTTTTATTTTTTCAAGTGATGAGCAAGAGTTCATTTCCTTCAGCCAGTGCCATGTGGTCATCATGTATGTCATTCCCTTGCTGGTTGGCCTCCTTTAAGTTGATTCCCAAAGCAAAGATGCATCCCCATTTCAAACACACCCTATATATATGTGGGTTTCCTTCATTGCCTTGTGCATTTATTGTATAGGCCTTTGGATTAAAAAGGAAATCCAAACTCATTGCCTAAATTATTCCCAAATCCACAGGCATCTCACACTCTTCTCGGGAGCTCTTTTTACACTCTCTCTAGCATCTATTTGTCTCCAACGCTTGCTTGGGCGACCGATCATTTTCTTTGGACTCTTTTGCTTGTCATGGTAACGCGCCATGGAATTTTGCATGTTTTCCATTGGATTTATCCAAGGATTGTGAAGGAACTACTTCAAGTGCTTAACATCTTAAAAAGGATCATAGGATGCTACAATTCGCGGCAGTTGCCTCCTTTGCCCATATAGTAACTATTCAAATCATGTATCTATTTTATTAGCAAAAGTTTCCCACCACCCAAAGAAATTAAATGAATAATTCTATGGCTATTTGATGTGTATTCTCTATATCAAATTAGAGATTTTTGTATCTAAGGATTTTGTTACTGCTACCAGACCTGTTTTGTAAAACTTAGTCTTAATATTATGTTTTAAAGTGTGTGTGTGTGTGTGTGTGTGTGTATATATATATATATATATATATATATATATATATATAGTACTGATCTAGTCAGCATATGTTTAAATAAGTTATGTAAGCGTAAAGCCCATAAATAATTGTAAGATTCAAATTTTGAAAAACTAATCTTTAGATTAGATATTGTACTTATGGATGTCATCCAAAGTCAAAATTCCAAAATATAGCTAAGAAAAATTGTGACCGCTGAAAACTGTCACAGTTTTTCACAATAACATTTCAAGGAAACCGATTGTTGGATTACTATGTTTATTGTCATGCATGACATGCATAAATACAGTATCTAATCTAACATATAGTTTTTCAAAATATGCATCACAAATTTATTTATGGGCTTCATGCTGGCGTAATATTATATAAGCGTACGTTGACTTGAGCATTCCTCTGTGTGTGTGTGTGTGTGTGTGTTTGTGTGTGTGTGTGTGTAGAGAGAGAGAGAGAGAGAGAGAGAAATGTTCTTATGAGGGATTGACCCTTGAGCCATTGGATTGGAATCTTGAGATGAATCATGCATTAAGTGAATGGGAATCCAATGGCTTGTGTTCTTAGATGATGAACATCAAATAACTTGCAATCCAATCATTTCCAATAGTACTGACAGAACAATTCCCACATATACTTCTGTGTAACAAAACACTTATCATTTCCTTATTACAACTTGGAAAAAGGACATAAAATTCGCAATTATCACATGTATTCAAGCATTTATATCTAAAATATAGAAAATATGAAAGCAAATCCCTTTACTTCATTAAATAATTGCAATGCAAATTGTTTGATAATCAACTTTTTATTAGAGAAAGGGTATGGGATAGCCGAGTTGGATGGATTGAATGAGATTAGAATCTGGAAAATTGAGAGGAGATAGAGAAAAATGACCGTATGTAGAGTTCCCTTTTCTAATCTCTTGCATAGTCTAAAGCTGAGACTGCATTCCTGAAATTACCTTCTCTTGCCATTGTTATTTATTCTCTTTCTCCCTCCAACACTTTCTTCTTTTTCAACTGGGAAGAATGCATTTATGATGCTTTTGCATTCCTTGACTAGCTTGGAAACAAGCTAGATCGGTTGGAAAGAAGGATTGCTGTAATATTTTCTAAATGACGGTCATGTAGTTATCATTTTTTGTTCGTGCCAAATCCACAAAAAGGGCATGGCATAATCCTTTTGAGTCTTTGGATTGTGATGACTAATGTCCTGAGTACCGGATTTGACATCATTTGGGTTTTCGTTAAAATAAAACTAAAACCAAAGATGTGATAAAAAAAAATGAAGTGTTTGTGTGGTTCTTGTCCCACATCGATTAGTTAGCGTGTGTGTTGCTTGCATTTATTGCCCCATCACCTCCTCAAAGGATAGGCCCTTTCAAGGTGTGTGTTTGGGCTATTGCGTTCTACACCCAGCACTATGAGTTTATCGTGTGAGTGTTTCCTATTTTTTTACAAAAAAAAAAAAAAAAATTTTTTTATTTAACAATTACAAAAAAAAGGTTCAAAGAAGACGGTTTAAAACCATCCTCTTTGATTTAAGAGGACGGTTTTAAATATGTCCTCATTCGTACTGTCCTTATAAATCATAGAAATAAGAGGACGGTTTTACAAGTGTCCTTATAAACCTAGGTTTTTATATGCCTTTAGGTGGTTTAGAATGCCTAATATACCTAGGAATGGTCCACAAGTGAAAATTGGTCAAAAAAAAGTTGAAAATAATTTTTTTGAAAAAATCCTAAAAATCCTGTCAAATTGGATCGATTCAGGTTTTTAGGTAGAATCGATCCTATTAAAAAGGCTGGATCGATCCAACTCGTTGATAGTTCTGAAATCTTCTATTTTTTGCAGATTTTGATGTGTTTTGACTTATAACAACTTCACCAAGACCAGATAACTTTTCTAGGATTATAACTAGGTGTCTTTAACCTAGTTTACACGTGTGGAGTGTTGGCCCAAGTATATACCTCTAGAGGGGGGTAAATAGAGGTATTGCAAACTTTAACAAAAATTACCAAATTTAAAAATATGGTTCAATTAAATTCAGCGGAAGACAATGTTTGAATCACAATAAAACAATTGATACAATAAGTATATGAATTGAGCAACAATTAATATAACAAATATATGAATTGAAATGCAAGAGAAGAGTTAGAGAGATTCAAACACAATAATTAACGTGGTACGGTCTCCGCCTACGTCCACGCCTCAAGAGCCCCGTCTTGAGGATTCCACAATCCACTATGATCTCCTTCAAGGTGGAGAAACCTTTACAAGTTATATTCTTTCAAAGGTAGAAGACACTCACCCACAATCTACTTTCTAGGTTGTAGATTATTACCTACCAGGGATTCACTCAACCCTTACAACTCACAAGATTACAAGATCAAATATGAGTTAAATAAAGAAGATTCCTCAATGAGTAAAAGATGTACAATAATGAAGCTCTCACTAATATCTCTCAAAGATTAAGAACTAATATGTGAAAACCCAAGTTTTTTAAACATTATTTTAATGATTTTTGAAAAAAAAAAAAAAAAGTTTTCTACTTATTTACAAAATTGCTATTTAGGCATATTTAATAACCAAACTCCCCATTCTCTTTTCATTCTTCTTTTCAGCAGAGGAGAGGCCCGAGAGAGGGATAGCCGAGTTCGGGAGAGAGAAAGGGAGGATCGACCCTCCGTGAACCTTGTCGTCGTCGTTCCGCCGGATCTAGGTAAGCATGTGTAGTTCTTTGGTTCTTCTTCTTTCTCTTTGTTTTGTTTCAAAAACCCATATTGTGGGTTTGATATGGAAAGATTGGATTTGTGAGTGATGGATGGTGGTGAGAGTTTGATGTTGGTAGATCGGACTTTATTGAGTATGGTTTGAAGGTTTTGGTTGAGAAAATGTGGGTATTTTGAGTATATGTGTTGTTTTGGGATTATGTGGGTTTTATGCCTAAAACTTGTGGCTTCCCAAATCGTACCGTTGGATCTTTGTTATTTGTAGGGATTTTGGTAGATTTGGGCTCATTTGTTATAGACCTATGTTCTTGTGTTTGGATTTTGAGTAAAAATTGGAAAATGAGAAGTTTTGCGGAATGAGTGTTTTAACTGCTCGCGGACATGCAAATTTCGCGATCTCTATCGATAGATGTTTTTCTATAGAAGATGCTCACTGACCACTCGATTTTTAGACTTCGAAATGTTCTATCGATAGAGAGGATTTGTCTATCGATAGATCTCTCTATCGATAGATAGCCTATCGATAGGATTCTCTTTTTCTTTTTCCTTCCTTTTCTCTCCTAGTTCATTTGACTCTTTGTAAGTGATATGAGTATATTTCTTATTTTTCCTTTCAGATATGGGAAACCCATGGGAAGATCATTATGCATCGTAGCTTGCATTTACTTGTAAGAGTCGGTTGGAGACTTAACTTTTGAGGTAGGGATACACATATTCTTACTAATACTGATGATAGGTTTGATTTGGAACTAAACTTGTGTTGATAAACATGAAAACCCTTTATAAAACCTTGATGCATAATTCATCTTTTCTTTATATGAAATGTTATGCGGTTAGAATGTGCAAGTATGTCATGTTATTGTGATATGTTGACATGATGCCATGATTTATCTATTTTATGTTATGTGGATTATATATGTGGATATGTTTGAGACAGAGTCAGAGAATACTCCTCTGTCAGTTGTTATTATCATGATATGGATAGAGTCAGAGAATACTCCTCTATCGGATATGGGTTATGACGTTATGGATAGAGTAAGAGAATACTCCTCTATCGGTTGTGGTTATGATGAATGGGAAAGAGTCAGAGAATACTCTTATTTCATATGGAACATATTATATATGAATCATGAGCATAAATGATATTTGTATTTGTGGAACTCTGATATATTACCTGTGGATATTTGTATGATTCTTGACCCGCATATACTTGTTGATTGTGAAACTTGAACTAAATGATTTATGCATCAATATTATCATTGTTAGTTAAGAATAGTATTTCTACTAAGCTAGTGGAAGCTCCAAATATTATCAATATTATCATTGTTAGTTGTATAATATTCTACCTATGTGCCAGGGTTGTTGGCACGTTATTATATATCGTGGATATATTTTACTATATGCATTTGACGATTGGGAGCATTGCATGTTGAACACATTTACATTTCATGTTTGTTATATAAATCCTTTGCTATATTCTGTGTGGAAATATGAATGAGCTTATCAAGTTGTATCCCTAATTGACACGTGTTGACCTACCCGGGAGGGTCCTCAGTAGCCTCAGTTTGGGGCGTTACATAATATATGGCTCAAGAGAGAATGATGAATCAAAGTGATTAAATCACACAAGGATGATGTAAACTAGTTTGATATGTGTTTGTATATGATGATTAGTTAATTCAAGACCCATAAAATGAGTATAAAAAGGTTCCAAAACAAATATGGCCGTTGGGGGTCAAAATAGAGCTGTTTGGAGTGTTAAAAACTAGTTGTTATTGAGCAGGGGGTCGATTAGTCGACTAGGCACACTTGATTAGTCGACTAGAAGGTTTAAAATACCTTTGAAAATGTTCCTGGGCACGGTTAGTCGACTAGGAAGGGTGTGTTAGTCGACTAGGAACTTATTTTCCCAAAACAAGCTACTGCCCTGCCATTAGTCGACTAATCATCAAGGGTTAGTCGACTAACCCCCAAAAATTTTTTATATGAAAGTTACATATTCAAAAACTAGACTTCTCAAGCTTTCCGTGGCAGCCAAGATCATCGAAAACGGAGTCCGGATGAGAGAGATATGCCCATTTTAAGTAGGAAGTTTTCGTCAGCAAAAATTCAGCATTTCAAAAACATTTTGTCTTTTGAGTCCATAAAGCCCTTTATGAGTTTAAATCAATTTTTGACCAAAATGTGATTTTCCAAAGTTAAAACCTAAGGTCTTTAAGTCATAGTCAATTGAGCCAATTAGTTCATCCTATAGAGAGATTTATAATATAAATCATAAGCACTCACACAAAAACAAAAGCAAAATTTTCATAAATTAATCTTCAACACTTGAGCTTGGCTTGTGCTAGGCTTAAGCTTTGCTTCATCATTACACTTCAATAATTGATTGCATCAATGCAATGGCTCTCTTCATGGTCCTTAGTGAATATGCATCATATTCATATTCACATAAGGTTCAATGTAGTACATGAGCTTTATGACGGCTTGAGCCTTCTTAATTGACAACTTGAATCCTGTTCTTATAAACACATATACCAAAATCGATATACAAGAACTATAAGATAATGTCAATCAATCAATAAGGTTAGCCAAACAAACATCAAATAAATATGACAATGTTAATCAAGTAACTAATATGACATTGTCAAACAATAAACATTCATTCAAAAAGGTTTGGCAATAAACACGAATGAACATCAAAATATTTATATGCACAATTCAATACACATAACACAATGTTTGTTATCATCAAAATCATACAACAAAGTTGGATTGAAGCCACAAGGCTAACATGGAGAATTTATGATTCATCTTTAACCTAGAATTAGGAAACCCTAGCCTCCACAGCATGCAACACCTTCTCTTTGGTGTTTAGTTTCTAGTTGCAAGTAGTAATTCTCTTCTTGATCATCGATCTAGAGAGGTTGTAAACCACACCCAGATTTTCTTAAAGGGATTCAAGAGATCGAATCTCGCCGTTGTTAGCCTTGGTGGATCTCCAAGGTGGTTGGGTTTTGCCGGTGGATTTCTGGTGGTTGCCGTCAGTTACGGTGCGACGTACTATTGGTACGTTGTGGGCTGCGAAGACGTATCGTGGAGCTCGATACGAGGTGAAGACTGTGCTCGTTTAAGAAAAAGCTTAAAGATGGCGTGAACTACTTGGCTTGTGGACTCAAGTGTTGGTTAGTAGTGTTAGAGTCTTGTAAGTTGTATTTTTCAAAGTGCTTCCATTTTTCCCGAGGTTTTTTTACCCTGTTAGGGTTTTCCTCGTTAAATCTCCGTGTTCATATTTTTGGTTTACTTTTCCGCTGCATATTGTTGATAATCGAACACATAGATTGATTAGGGTTAATTGATTAATTAAGTTTATTTGGGTATTTCTAAGTAACCCTAATTTCAAGAGACTCGCATCCTCGAAATTTCAAGTTATAATATTTGTATGATTTTGGGATTAAAGTTAAGGCATGATAATTAGGGCTTTTATCATGATTTTTGTAAAAAAATAATATGAAATCTCTACATTTAGCCATCTATTTGAATATATATTTTTTTAAATCCATCTCTTAAAGTTGATGACTTTGCATAAATGTGGTGTTTAGTGTGATTTGAATAAATGTTAGTATGATTAGGTTTTGATTATGAAGCCTTTGATGACCTTGACAAAAGTTAGAATGTTACTATGATTTTGGATTAAAATTAGGACTTGGTAATTGGGGGTTTTATTATGATTTTTGTAAAAATTAGTACGAAATATCTACGTTTAGCCATTTAAGGTGAAATTTTCTTATGTTTTTGTTGGCCTTATGGCTTCAATCCATGTTTGTTAAATAATTTTGATGATAACAAACATTGTGTTTTGACTATTTATCTTGAATACTTTGTTGAACATTATGATATATATCAAACTTTATTGGATAGAAAATTGGCTAATTTTGTTGAACATTTGTTTATCCCATGATTCTTATATATATTGTCAAATGTTGTTCATATTTGTAAGAATTAGGTTTTATGCTTTCAATGAAGAAGATTTAACACTGCTTGAAGCACCCATCACTTTGTTTCAAAAACAAGGTTGACAGCAATAGAACCCACTCACACAGTTCTATTGCCATCATATATAAGATTGTATGGACCTTAAAATGATTGTATATTTTTGTATTTATAAACTCGAGCGTTTTTGAAATGTTTGTACATGGATTTTGTTTTTGATCGGTGTTGCATGAATACTTTCTATTGTATAATAGTAGGCCTACAAGTTGAGCTCAACTCAAGTAAGCCATGCACTGATTAGATACATTGTTCTTTTTTTTTTTTTTTTTTTTTTTTTTTTTTGGGATTCTAGATTCTCTGTGAGAAGCACATTATATCTCATTTAGGGTAATTTTTATGCATTGTGTACATTTGATTCAAAGCTGTGAATTGAAAGAATTTTATTCACTCTAATTATGTAGTTATGTTTTTGGATGCTTGCTCCCTTTATTTATTTATTCATTTTTCGTTTTTTCTTTTAGATTTGATTGTGTCTAAATGTCTAATGTGCCCCGAACTTTATAGGTTTCTGTTCAATTCCCCTTTTATACTTGCTCCCTTTTTGCTCATGGAAGTGATTAATATGATGTACATTTTGATTGTTTATTGTTTGTCCAATTGTCCTTTACTCCTTTTGTATTTATTTTTTTCCATTCTTTATATATAATTTTTCTCCTTTAGAATTCAGAAAAAAGTCAAAAACAGTTTGTATTAACTTCCCTGATATTTACAGAGAATTTACAATTCGCCCAACTCTGCCCTAAACAAGGTAAGGTCACACAATTACTGAACAAGCAACGCATGTTATCTCAGGTAACTCAGCATTCATTGAATACTTTTTCTCCTGCTCAGTTTGAACAATGATACTTCAAACAAAGAATGTTGAAATTAAAGCTACCAGTCACTCACTATTTAGAAGTATCAGTTAGGTCAAAATACTAAAATTGCTCAATCTTGTTAACTATTACTAGCCCTGTATCTCTTTTTTCCCATTATGTTGCTTGATTACTATAATATAAAACTAAGAAACACACACACACACACACACACACACACACACACACACACACGTATATTTATATAGTCAAAGTGATACATTGGTTGGAATTTGACATAAGTTGTTTTTCACACACACACACACACACACACACACGTATATTTGTTTTTCATCAGTTGTTTTTCAAGAACCTCTAACCTTATAGACATTTGGACAATTTTTCATAGGGAAGTGTGAACATGGACTCTTCAGAAGCTGAAGATCTTTCCATACCAATTGATCTTGATCCAACTCCTATATCAACGCAAGCAGAGACTGTTCCTGTAGCACCTTCTAGAAAACGAAAGTTGACATCGGTTGTGTGAACCAGCCAACCTGGATCGGGAGGCCTCTCTCGTTCACTCTTGGGGTGATGTTTATCTTGAGTGGATTGTGGATGATGTTTATCCGTCTCGATTTATCCTTCTCTATTATCCACATTTATCCTTCTCTATTATCCACTCAAGATAGGGTTTTTTGAAAAAGGGATAAGAGTTTGTAAAAAACTAGGAGTCGCCACCTTATTTTTAGGGAACAAGGAAACCACAAAAAAGAGTTTTATTTTCAATAAAACATTGACCCCATATTTTGGAAAAGCATGGTCTTTTGAATCAAAGTTGGATCCGGGGGCTAGGTTACGAAGTGGGAAGGTTCCAAGGATCTCCTTGTAGGCACCCACCTCGCCCTAATTAAAGGTCTCCTAATTAAGTTTGGGCTTTATCAAAATATTTTCAAAACAATCCTAATATATCTAATCAATCACAAAATATGAATAATAATATATAATAATAATATATAGTATGAAAGTATACACAATCCTAATGGTCTTAGGAGACTAGAAGTCAACCTAAGATTGGACTTGCGCCCTATTGACTGCCTACATACCTTATCAATTGCTTGACAAAGATCAAAGTCCACGTAGTTCGATTACCTTAGGACTCTCCTATTGTAATGAACCATATAGCCAAAGAATTCTATCTTATCTAGGACTCTAACTTCGAGAGTTTGGATTTGATCAAAACACTTTTCTTGGCATAAAAGATGGAATTTCATTTCGTTTTAAACACTTTCAAAATTTTAGGACTCTTCTCGAAGTAGAATCCTAAACCAAGTAGGACTCTAGCTTCGAGAGTTTGGGTTTAATCAAAACACTTTTCTTTGCATAAAAGATGGAATTTCATTCCGTTTTAAGTACTTTCAAAATTTTAGGACTCTTCTCGAAGTAGAATCCTAAACCAAGTAGAACTCTATTACTATAAAAATTCTTACAACAAAGGATAGTCTTAAGTGGGATCAAGTGATCCCCCTAATCCTAGGGTTTCTAGCTAATCCTAGGTTAGTCTAAATACCTAAAACATTAAAATATGCATGCTGGAATTTCTGGAAAATAAATAAAAAAAATATCATCAAAAGTATAAATAATGCATGAAAGTGTCCTAAATGCAATCTAATTATTCTATGTGAACCTAGGCATGTTTCTATGTTGATTTTGGCCTAAAAAGTGAGTTTTAATACACTTTTAAGTTACTTTAAATCCATGGACAGATTTATAAGTAATCAAAAGTGGGTTTAAAACCCATAAAATAAAAGAATAAAAAAATGAAAATGGCCTAATATGCGACCTAATATGATATATCAAAATAATCATGCTTGAAAACAATCAATTTCATCACAAGGGGAAGGGACTTACCTTTGCATGCTCCCTCGAACACAAATCATATTATTCAAACAAGACATAATTAAAATACAAACCTAATATTAACAATATAAAACTAT
>JAESVK010000143.1:3684836-3703177 GCA_017140935.1 Hamamelis virginiana | reverse complement strand
CTTGAAACAAGTTTTAAAATGTTTTAGGAAAGTGTTTTGAAGCCTTTAAAGGCTTTGGTTTGATAAAAATATCGAATCCCGGTCGCTTTCGGTTGAAACCCTAATCTGGGCTTTGATAGGGCCTTTCGAGCTTCAAGAGCCAATCATGAGCCAAAAGGCTCAACTGACCTTGCCACTGATCAACTTAGCTACAAAACACACTTTAAATATCTATGCCAAAGCCTTGAGACCATTCGAGACAAGATCGACAATCATTCAGGGCTTTTGTGATTCAAAGGACAAAACTGCCCTTCAGTCACAAAAGACCTTATTTTCTATCAAGCCTGGCTCAGAATGTCATGAAATTTTGCAGGGATGTTCCTAGACTCTCTAAAAACCTAGTGCAAAAAGAACCGACTCAATCTGACCTAAAAACTTACATGTGATAATGACCTCTACCTAATTACCCACAAAGGGTAAAACTGGTAACTTAGGGTTTTGACAACCTATTTCACCTCTAATCATAGGCAACCATTCATGACCATACTCATGGTAAAAAATGGATGTCTACAGGTTGTATGGAATGACTTTACAAGGGAAAAATTGAATGGGAAGATATTGCCACTTGTAATCATTGCAGTGCAAGACTCAAATGTGATAGCAAGAATGGTACCAAGCATTTGCATAACCATTTGGATTGGTGTGTGAAAAAGAAGAATGTTGATATTAGACAACAAATCTTAACCATGCAACAAAGAAAGTCAGATGGAAAAGTGCAAATGGGTGGTTTCACTTTTGATCAAGATGTATCAAGAAGGGATCTTGCTCATGCAATTATTTTGCATGAGTGCCCTCTTTCCATTGTTAACCATGTTGCTTTTAAAAAATTTGTTAAAGGCCTTCAACCTTTGTTCAAAATGGTTTCTCGTAACACAATTAGAAGTGACATATTAAAAATCTATGAGGGTGAGAAGTTATAAACTTGTAAGATGTTGGAAAACTTTAATAGCCGAATTGCTATTACGACAGATATGTGGACATCTAATCAGAAGAAGGGCTATATGTCTCTCACTGTGCATTTTGTCGACGATTCTTGGTTGTTGCAACATCGGCTTATAAGGTTAGTTAAATTATGCATCTAAGCCCTTTTAAATATATATGATCTTATTTTTATTTGTTTATGTGATGATAATTATTGATATAAATATATTTTAACATGGATATTTTAGGTTTATGTATGTGCCAACACCTCATAATAAAGAAATTCTAGCTGATTGTTTGCTGGATTGCTTGCTTGATTGGAATATAGATAGGAAGTTGATGACAATTACTGTAGATAACTATTCTACTAATGATGCCATGACTGATATTATTTTGGACAAGTTATCTATAAGTAATTCACTTATACTTGATGGGAAGATGCTTCATATGCGATGTGGTGCATATATTTTGAACTTGATTGTGAAGGATGGTTTAGAAGTCATAGGGGTTGCAGTTAAAAAGATTCGTGACAGTGTTGTATATTGGGCGACAACACCATCAAGAGTGGAGAAATTTGAGGATGCTGCTCGCCAATTAAGAATTTCATGTACTAAAAAGTTGTCTCTTGATTGTAAAACAAGATGAAATTCTACTTATTTGATGTTGTCCATTGCTTTAATTTATAAAGATGTTTTCTCACGTTTGAGACGACGTGAGAAACACTACACATATGTGCCAACAAATGATGAATGGGAATTGCCAAGAGAGATATTGTGGACACCCCATTTTTACCAATTATTTCTACCATATGTTTATGCAAATGATCAGCTTGAAGAGTGGATTATTTGGTGAGGAATTGACATTGTAAAGACCAAATTACCCAAATTGCTCTTTTCTAAGGAAAATGACAATTTATTATTTCATGTGTACATTTGGATTGGAATCAACCCATTTGTATTCCATTTGACTTTTGAAGTGTTTTAGAACATCCCTGTAAATTTTCATGGCATTCTGATGAAAGCTTGATAGGTAATTAGGGTTTTTGCAACTTGAGGGGCATTTTCGTCCTTTTTCTCGTATAATTTCCGAATGACCTCCGAATTCGAAACAGATTGTTTCATTGAGTTTATATGGATGTGGGGAGTGTATTTGGAGTGCCAATTGAACCTTTGAATGGTTGGGATAGATTCGCCCAAAATCGATCCCACGGGTAAGAATGAGCTGAATTAGGGTTTCGGTCAAAAATTGACCGTGAATTGATCATTTTCACCAAAATTAAAGATTTTCAAAACATGTTTCCAAATACCAATTTCATATTAAAACCATGTTTGTAGAAGTGATGCAAGCCTAATTGATCAATTTTACAAAACAAGGAATGGTCATATGACCAATTTTGGCACAACCAGGTCAATTGGGTAGCTTTTTGCTAAAACCCTTGACCATGGTCAAGTATTTTTAACACAAAAACTTTCTAAAAATGTGAAGGATCAAAACACGGTCGTTTTGAGCCCTGAACCATCGAATTTGAATGAGATTTGACCAAAATATGAAATCCCATTGAAAATGGGACAAAATTTGGGAAGTCACTACGGTGACCGTTCTAGCTAGGACGGCCAACCGTCCAGCCCAGGACGGCCAGCCGTCCAGGCTAGGATGGTCACCAGGATGGTCGACCCCATTTTTCTTTTTTGGAAGTTTTCACCTATTTTGGCCGATTTGATTTGATTTTTTGGGATGAATTCGAAGGGTTTCAGCTTTCAAACCCTAGGGAGACTCATTCTAAGCCCTAGGATTGTTTTTAAATGGATTAATCTCCACCATTCAATGATTAAAACCCTAACTCTATAAATACACTACTATAGAGTTAGAGAGGAGGAGGTTCACAAAGAGTTAAAGAGGCTAGGGTTTAGAAATTCGTTTTTGGTTCATCAATTGAGGAGAGAACCAGAGTGGAGAAGAGGGAGAGAAGAAATGATTCAAAGCTTTGAAGCTTGAAGAAAGGTAGCTAATAAGAGAGAAGAGGGGTAAGTGTTCTATCCTTGTTTTCATATATTTCATTCTCATGTAAATCTTCTTCTATGCTATGGTGGAAGTTCTTCTCATTTTCATATGAGATGAATCATCTCTTATTTTATGTGTTTGTTATATATGATAGGATAGTCTCTTGCTTGTTCATGCATGATAATATCATATTAGCTTGAGTTTGATTATCCATGGTATTTGTTTAATATGTTTGCATGTTAGAATAGGATGTAGTTCATTTTTCTTATATAGGACAGTAGTATATTTGTGTGTTTAGGAATATGTAGGTTTGATTAAAATGTCTTTTTTATGATTTTATGTTAGTAAGCATGTTTAGGGTGTCTTTCATTATGATTTTATGTTAGTAAGCATGCTTAGGATAATGTTTCAATGTGTTTGCATGATTTTTGAAATCTTGTGATGATTATATGATATCCATGATTGTGTAAGTATGTTGAGGCATTTTTGTAGTGAGTCTTAAGTCTTTCTTTCGTGTTTTTATGATTATTTAAACACTTAATATATGATTTGAATGTATAAATTGTGTACGAGGGAGCGTGCAAAGGTAAGATCATCCCCTTGTGTTTAAATTAATTGTTTAAGCATACTTTTGTTAGTTTTGATGTTATTTTGTGTAATAATCTAGTCAAGCATGTTAGTTAGGATTTTTGTTCATTATTTTGAATGGATTAATTATGCTAATTAAGTCCCATAGAGTCAAGGTTCAAATCTGTCCAGATTTGAACATGGGCTTAGATGAGGCTTAAATAGCATTTTTAAGCCATGATTTCATGTATATTTTGTAGGTTAAATTTGTATATTATGTTAGTATGCATATTAGGGTGTTTGTTCATTTTTTTCCATGGATTAAGAATGATTTTTAGGCTATTTAAAGTATGTATTCAAATCTGTCAAGATTTGAATATATATTTTAAAATGGCTTTATTATCATTTTTAAGCCATGTTTTCGCATGATTGTTATAGTATTCTTGTAGTATATTCATGTAGGATGCATGCTAGGTCATTAACACGATTTTTATTACTTCTTTTCAAAGTTTTTAGAATGATTTAAAGTCCGCTTTCAAATCTGTCCGAAATTGAAAATGGTCTTAAATGACTTCTAAAAATCATTTTGGGCCAAATCCAACTTAGAAATATGCCTAGGTTCTTATAGTGGAATTAGTGTGCATTTAGGAGCATTTTCATGCATTGTTAGAATTGACTTTATGTATATTTGTTTAATTTGTTTAAATTCCAGCATGCATTGCACTAGTATATTAGGTCTTTAGATTAACTTTAGGGTTAGTTAGAGACCCTAGGATTAGGAAGGTCACTTGACCTTCCCTAGGACTGTCCTTTGTTGTAAAGACCGTCATATGATTTGAGTATTGCATTTGATTTGAGAGTCTATCTTCGAGAAGTTTCCTAAAAGATTTTTGATGTAAAGTTTATGAAATAAACATGATTTTATGAAAGATTTGATTACTAAATGATTTTCAAAAGAATTTGAAATGTTTTAAGATTTTGATCTTGGAATGAGATTCCTCCCGATATGATTTGTTTTCTTGAAATATCTTTGAAAAAGATTTTCAATTGGAATTGAATTCTAAAGATGAGAATTATTTAAAATATTTGGATTTTATGAAAGTCTTTTAATTTGAAATGATTTCAAATAAATGATTTTAAACGGATAAAAAACTCTCGAAGCTAGAGTCTTGAATTAGGTTGAATACCTTTGATGATGTGATCGATTACAATAGGAGAGTCCTAGGGTAGTCGAACTACGTGGACTTTGATACTTGCTAGGTGATACTAGTAAGTTACGTAGGCGCTAATAGGGCTCAAGTCCGCCCTAGGATGCCCGTAGGGTATTCTAGATTCTTAGGGATTGTTTGTATATTTTTTTATTATTATTAATATAACTAATATAGATAATGCATTTATATCACTACTTTATTGGTTGATTTAGATTATATAGGATTGTTTGTAATAAGAAATTTAAATAGCCCAAATAAATTAGAAGTCCTTTAATTAGGGCGAGGTGGGTGCCTACAAGTGAAAGCTTGGAACCTCTCCACGTCGTAACCTAGCCCCCGGACCCATCTCTGGTTTGTAGACTGTCTTTTCATTGAAAATGGAGTTTGGTTTGGTTTTATTTAAAATAAAACATTTTTCATGGTTTCCTTATTCCTTAAAAATAAGGTGGCGACTCCTTTTGTTTGTTTTCTAAAAATCCCTAATCATCGTCCGGTGATGATGTGGACACCTCACAAGCCCGTCAAAAGGCTGGTCCACAAATATATGCGAGGTTGAAATTGTTTTATCATGCTACAGAGTTATTCTCTGGGACTAATTATCCCACTGTGAATATCTTTTTCATTAAAGTGTGTGACATTAAGGTGGCATTGTCTAAGTGGGTAGTATGTGAAAGTGAAGTTGTAAGAAGGATGGCATCAAAAATGATAAACAAGTTTGATAAATATTGGAGTGTGTGTCACATGGTCATGTCAGTAGCAGTTGTCCGAGACCCAAGGTACAAAATAAAGATTGCGGAGTATTATTATAATTTGATTTATGGTTGTGAGTCTTTAAGTGAAATTGAAAAAATTAAACAAAGTTGTTATGATTTGCTCAATGAGTATCAACTAAGGTCTAGGTCAAATCAGGATTTGTTTTATACATCTGTGTCATCTTCTCATATAGATGTTAGTGGTGTAGAGGAGCATGATAATCTAGATGGGTATTATGCATTTGTTAGTAATACTTCACAAAATGTACATGTAAAGTCAGAGATGGACCATTACTTGGATGAGCCTGTTTTGCCAAAGTTTCCAGATCTTGATGTGTTGAGTTAGTGGAAGACAAATGGTGTGAAGTATCCTACTTTGCAGAGGATTGTTCAAGACATCTTTGCTATTCCTGTGTCAACAGTTGCATCAGAATCTGCTTTTTGTACTGGTGGTAGAGTCGTGTGTCCACATCGCAATAGATTTCATCCGGACACTTTGGAAGCCTTGATGTGTACTCAAAATTGGTTATGGGCTGATTCGCAAGGTAATTAATTTAAATGTTAAATTATATTACCATTCAAATGTATCCTATATAAATATTTATGTATAATATTTTTTGTTGCTCTTGTTGTATGTGTAGCGACTTGTTCAACAACAGACGCAAATTGCATTCATTCCATTGTGGAGGATGGTGATTCAAATGTGGAGTCATAGCTTTGGAAATGGGAGTTGTACTACCTTTCTAGTTTGGAAGAAAATAATTAAAACTAGTGAACTTGTTCTTATATATGTTGAACTATGTGCTTCAATTGGACTTTCATTTGTATTGTGATTATATTTGTTTGTTAGTTTGTTTCTTTAATATTTATTTTATGTTGATTTTATAAGAATATTTTGACAGATTATTGTAAATTAAGCAAATTTGAACATTAGACCTGCCTAACCCGCCTAACCCGTTTGCCCTGCCTCGCCCCTTCCCGCCCGCCCCGCCATATTAAACGGGACGAGACGAGGCGGTAACGGGATGGAGGTTTTTAATTGGGACAGGAATGGGCTGGAAAACCCTGACCTGTCACGGGTTTGGGACGGGAATGGGATGAGACTTTCTTAAATGGGACGAGGTCGGGGAAGGGGTGACCCATCCCAAACCCACCCCATTGACATCCCTAGCAGCAGCAAAGTTTATGATCCCATTCCAAATACCAACATATATGTCACTATAAGGGATATTTCTGTCTTTTCATTCAAACCAAGTCAAGCTGCATAGTCTAAAAGTCGCTATGTCGGAAAAGAGAGAGAACCAACTACCGAAACCCCATTTTAGCAGTATTTTTGTCTTTTCAAATAATTAAAAAGACTGAAATATCCCTACAAAATTGACAATCCATTCGAAACACCAACCTATTTAAGGGATATTTCTGTCTTCTCATTAAAATGAGCAAATCAGGTCAACTTGCGTCTAATGTCGGTATAAATATGTTGGCGAAGTAGGAAAAACGACCCTCCGAAAACCCAAATTTTGGTGGTATTTTTGTCTTTTCAAGACTAAAATAACCCCACCGATATGACTATAGATGTAATGTAAGGCGCATTTCTGTCTTTTCATATATGATACACTATCATCTATTATTTTCCCCGTCGTCACCATTATTCCAAAGGTAAGCATATTGTTTGTATATATATATACACACACAACATAGTTGAGGTAAATACAGCCATGCATTTTAGTTGGATTTATATTGTTTCCATTATCCCTCCAACTCTATTTATATGGTTCCCTTCTGTAAAACAATGAGGAGCTCCAATACAGATGGTGCGGTGACCGAGCTTGGAAGTGCTTGCAGCCCAATACTCAAATTTAGAGTGAAAAGGGTTAAAGTTGCGCTCAAATTGATCAATAGGAAGAACGCAAACATACATTATCATCTTCATGTTAACAATCAAAGATCATTCTCTAAACTAACTCTCTTAATTCTCTCTCTCCTTTTTTCTTTTTTGCCTCCTAAATATTACAACCTATATATATATTAGGGATGGTAATATCAGGTGCATCTGATGCATCTTGCATCAGATTACCTCTTATAAAGCTACTTGCAGATTATATTTTGGAAAACTAACCCTTGGATTGGATACCCCTCTTGTGTGTGTCATGCCTCCCAAAAATCACAATGATTCAACAGTCTCTTTTTGAAAAAAATTACTTTAAAAACTATGACTTTTTTATTCTTTAAAATGTTATTATTATTATTATTATTATTTTTACATTAGGTTTTTTCAAAAACCAACTGTTGGATCATTGTGATTTTTGGGAAGCATGACAGCATAAAAGGGATATCTAATCCAACGGTTAGTTTTCCTAAACATAATTTGCAAGTAGTTCTAGAAGAGGTCACCAGATGCATCAAGTGCACCTGATATTAGCATCCCTAATATCTATATATATATATATATATATCCTAAATTTGTATAATATTTTGGAGAATTGTTTGCTTGCCTATATATGACTCTAAACAAAACAAAAATTACAGCCTTATTTCCAAATTTGTTAATAAAGGAAATCTTGGCCAAGTTAAGTGAACAATTAGCGATGTCATGGGCTAAATGATCGACCAGACCCCGAGGGTTCCAGCCTGACCACTGGACAGGCTCGTGCCACTAATATTGACCCATTGGGTAGGGGTGGGCCTCGAATCTTAGGATTTGAAAGATTTTGTGACAAGCTCAGGCACCTTTTTAGTTTTTGGACAAGCCCAATCTAATAATACTTAGTCAGCTAAATTTTAATAATTATCAATATATATAAAAGTTAGTTTAAATATACATTAATTTCATACATAAAATAAATTTGATTAATAATACTATAATTTAATTTAACCCTCTAATGTTGGGCTTTGGTCTTAAGAATTCAGATTTAGGGTTAGACTTGGGTTGCTAAGTAGATTGAAGCCCGAGATTGGGCTTGGAATTAAGCCCTGACTAGATGCTGTGCAGTTCTAGACAATATTTTCAATAAAGATTTTATTTTAATTTTTTTTTGTTAATGATTTTATTTTATTTTAATTTATAATATGGAATTTTTGCATCCTCTTGAGTTCATATTTATTGATTTAATATTGTTTTTATATAATTCTAATTCCTTAAATTTTTTTTTTTTTGAATGTTAATTAAGTTTTTAACATTTTCAATATCCACACAATATTTGATTTCTTAAATGTATATTCTTTTAGTATATCTATATTAATATATAGGTAATATATACATCGGAAATGCTAAGGTTAGGTGCACCTGATACAAGTTGCATTAGGTGATTTCATTTAGAAAGACTTAATATATATATTTTGAAAAACCGACTATTGGTTTCGATACTCCACTTATGAATTTCATATTTGCAAAAAAATCATGGTTATCCAACGGTCGGTTTTTGAAAAATGTCAGAATGAAAAACTATAACTTTTTTGTTCTTCAAAATGTCACCATTTTTTCATAGTTGATTTTTCAGAATCCAACCGTTGGATCAGTGTGAGTTTTTGCAAACATGAGATACATAAAAGGGGAATCCAGTCCAACGGTCGGTTTTTCAAAATATATTTTGCAAGTGATTCTAAATGAGATCACCTGATGCAAGTTGCATCAGGTGCACCTGACCTTAGCATTCCTAATATATAAATATAGAAATGTTCTTATTAGCACATACTGACATTGGATTAAACATCTCACCACAATCCAATTTCAGCACATATTGCCGTGATAGTTGGCATGCATGACATTCGTAAGAAGAATATTTAATCTCACAATTAGCGTTTCAAAATACGTATCCACAATTAATACTCCCTCCGTCCCAATTTATGTTCATACATTGACTAAACACCCAGTTTAAGAAATACATTGATTGCTTTGACTTTATTATATTTTTAAGTTTGTGTTCTAATTTTACCCTTCTAAAAGAAATGGTCATTCCCCAGGTTATTTGATAAAGGAATATAATGAAAAATTTATTCTAATTTTTAATTTGAAAAGTCAAAGTGATCACATATTTTGGAACATCACAAAATGGAAAGTTGATCACATAAATCGAGATAGAGGAAGTATTATATATTAGCTTCGTGCTTACTAAATAGGGTTTCTTAGTCATAAGTCCCTCTAATAAGTCGTGTAATCTATTAAATCTCTTATTTTTTTCTCTAACGCAATAGATCCCTACCATTCTAATTATAGTAGGAATAAGCCAACCAATTTTTTATTTTAAGACAGAAATACCTCCGAGATTCCGTTTTTGGGAGATTTCGTTTGACATAAATTATTATTAATTCATTTTATAATATTTCCTGGTTTATCTCAATTTCAAATTTAAATTATTACAAGAAGATAAAATATTGTAAATTTTATTTTCTTTCATTATCTCTTATACTATTCTATTTTACATAAAATATCTCATTTATTCCCGTTTTCTTATTCATATTGACTTGACTTTATGTAGAATATATACGTAGGTGTGTTTTTTCTAAATAAAATTTATGTGTGCGCTTTCAAATATATACTTTGTTAAATATATGTGTTTTCAAATATATATATTTTTACAATGTAAGTAACGATCACAAATATCTATAAAAATATAAATTTACATATGCTTTACTACTCAAACATATGAAATCAAATATGAACGTATAATATGTTTAAAGCAAAATTTTCAACTTTATATGTCCTTTGTTAGGACCAAGACATTGCAAAAAAAGTATATGAATAAGTCCGACTGATTTGTATACTCTACTGGCTAAAAAATGAGCTTCCCGGTGTCAAAAACCCCGGTCACATAGGCTGTGTTTGGATGGCCGGCTACGCGGTGGGTTTGGGGTTTCAAACCCCAAACCATTGTTTGGATCGGTAGGTTTGGGGTAAGGTTTTCAAACCGGTGGGTTAAGGGAGACGGCCATGGGGGGGAATGTGTGACCTGATGCTGCTGGTGGGTTTGAGGTTTGGCAAACCGGGGTTGGGATTATGATTTTGATTATTGACGAGCGTGCCCTTTAGATTTGCAGCCAACAATTCGATGTTCCATCTATATCCCACATATACATCACCGGTCGTAGCTGATTCTACAGGCAACGGAAGTTGCAGACTGTCCTCACGCCGGTGGGAGAAGAGAGAGGAAGAAGAAGAAGAAGAAGAGAAGACTGTTGCTGCTACCTCACGCCGGTCGTCGGAGAAGAGAGAGGAAGAAGAGGACTGCTGCGCCGGTGGGAGAAGAGAGAGGAAGAAGAAGACTGTTGCGCCGGTGGGAGAAGAGAGAGGAAGAAGAAGAAGAAGAAGAAGAAGGGGAGTCGCCGGTCCCGGTTGTCGCCGTCGCCGTCCCCGTGAAGCCGTGCATCGCCGGTCGTCGTCTGCTGCGTACCAGTCGTGCTTGGTTGGAGGTCGTGCCCTTCTCTGTTTTATATATATATATATATATATATATATATAGGGCAAGTTGCCCTTACATCTTGTTTTACATCTATATGTACACCTTGTTTTCAAAATACCAATGTGTATGGAATGTTTTAAGTAACTGACCGTTAGATAAGATTCATTTCTCGTGTATGTCATTTATGCCAAAAATCACGGTGATCCAACGGTTGGTTTCTGAAAAATATCACCGTAAAAAATTATTATAATTAAAAATATCACATTTTTTTATAGTGAGATTTCTTAAAATTTGGCCGTTAGATCATTGTGATTTTTGGCATAAATGATATACATAAGAAATGTATCTTATCCAATGGTCGGTTTATCAAAATATTCGACCTACATAGATGTTTTGGAAATAAGATATAAGTATAAATGTAAAATAAGATGTAAGGGGAACCCGACCCTATATATATACACCCTCGCTATGATCCATGTCAAATAGAAAACTTGTACCTTTATTTTTGGTAATATGCAAACCCATTTCTTGTATTTCTATTTCAATCTATACATCCATGCTTGTTTGTGTGTTTGTTGTTGTGAACTAGCCAACCTGATCGGGAGGTCTCTCGTTCACTTTTGGGAGTGTTTTCTTGAGTGGATTGTGGATGATGTTTATCCGTCTCGATTTATCCTTCTCTATTATCCTTCTCTATTATCCATGTTTATCCTTCTCTATTATCCACTCAAGATTGGGTTTCTTGAAAAACGGATGAGAGTTTGTAAAAAACTGGGAGTCGCCACCTTATTTTTAGGGAACAAGAAAACCACAAAAGAGAGTTTTATTTTCAATAAAACATTGACTCCATATTTTAAGGAAAAGCTTGGTCTTCGAATCAAAGTTGGGTTCGGGGGCTAGGTTACGAAGTGGGAAGGTTCCAAGCAAATCCTTGTAGGCACCCACCTCGCCCTAATTAAAGGTCTCCTAATTACTATTGGGTTTTATCAAAATCTTATCATATCAATCCTATTTATCTAATCAACCATTGAAAATAGTGTAGATAATACTAGATAATAGATAATAATAAAATAAAAAAGAAATCAAAGAAATCCTAAAGACCTTAGGAGACTAGAGTCATCCTAAGATTGGACTTGCACCCTATTGATTGCCTACGTACCTTACCAATTACTTGATAAGGATCAAAGTCCACGTAGTTCAATTACCTAGGATTCTCCTATTGTAATGAACTACACTATCATTAGCATTCTATCTTATCAAAGACTCTATCTTCGAGAGTTTTTATCAGTTTAAAATTCTTTTTTAGAAAATAATTCATCAATTAATAGATTCCCAATGAATTTAGAATTCTTTAATAAAATATAATTCTTATCCAGTCACAACTCTATTCAAAATGGGAATTCTATCCCGAGTTAAATCCTTTCAAAGGGTGGAATTTCATTCCAAATCAGATTCAGAGTTCCAATTTCATTGGGATTCAATTAATTGTAGATTAATTTTGATAAAACATTAATTTTAGAAATTCTCTCGAAGATAGGATCCTAAATTCATTAGAATCCTAAATCTAGTGTAATTCTTACAACAAGAAGAATCCTAAGTGGGATCAAATGATCCCCCTAATCCTAGGGTTTCTAGCTAATCCTAGGTTATTCTAAACACCTAAAATACTAAATGCATGCTTGCTGGAATTTAAATAAAATAAATAAAAAATGTAACAAACAATGCAATCAATGCATGAAAAATGACCCTAAATGCAATCTAATCAAACTATGTGAACCTAGGCATATTTCTAAGTTAAATTTGGCCTTAAAAATGGATTTTAACTTACTTTAAAGCCACTTTCAATCCATGGACAGATTTGAATGTGGTTTTAAATGTGAATCAAAACCCTTGAAAAGAACAAATAAAAAATGTGAAAATGCTCTAGAATGCAACCTAGCACAATATAGTAAATTGTCCTACATGATTTTGTGCAAAATTATGACTTAAAAACAATAAATAAGCCTCTTTAATGTTCATATTCAAATCCGGACAGATTTGAATACTAACTTTAAATGGCTTAAAAACCATTCTTAATCCATGCAAAATACCAAATAAAAATACTAAAATGCATACTAACACAATAGACTAAGATACTCATACAAAACAATCGACAAATAACATATATTCATGCTTAAAACTATCAAATCTACCACAAGGGAAGAAACTTACATTTGCTCGCTCCCTCGATCACAATTCATAAATCAATCAAGATTGCAAATATCCCATGTGATGAACCTTAACAATTAAGAGCAATAACAATGCTATTTTATAGAAGAATAATACATGACCCTTATTTATACAAAACTAATTCTAAAGACACCAAACAATGCTATATTAAACTAATTCTAAAGACACCAAACAATGCTATTTTTAATATGAACTATGATCACATCTATTCTCATAAAGAACCATGCATCATGGTAAGTAATAAAACCCATGTAATCATATATTCAAATAAAAAAAGCAACTATCATACTCAAATATGCACACTAAACTAAGATTTCTAACATTAAGCATATATTTTATGTATCCTCATATAAAATCATATCATTGAATAACATAAGAAATACATACTATATATTAGAAATCATCCACTAACATGCATACTATTTAAAGCTTATCATGCATACTAATTAATCCTATCATGCAATAACAATTAACTTTTTACTTCTAACCTATAAGTACCTAACTTAAGCATTCATTCCTAACATGACATAGACATGGAAAAAGAGAAGAAGATAAGAAAAAGAATCCTAAACATGCAACTATGCAGAAAATTCTAAAATCAAACTATGTTATGTAGAATTGAAATCTAAACACAATGGGGTATGAAACTAACCTTTTAGCTCTCTTCTTTCAAGCTTCAAGCTCCCTTCTTTAAGCTTCAATGGCTTCCAAAAATGTGGCTAGGATTCTAGTGCAGCCCCCAAGGTCCCAAAGTCTCTCTAATCAAAGTTGGCTCCCCTAAACCTATTCCTAAGTGATGTATTTATAGAAAAAGGCTTCAAATTGATCAATGGTTGTCATTAAAACCCTAAAAAGTGATCTAAGGGTTCTAAACTAGTCTTCTAAGGTCTCCCAACTCATCCTAGAGTCCCTAAAGCCGAACTAGCCACATGGCAAGGCTTGGAAGAGTCCCGAGCAGGTAAAACACTAATTTTTAGCAGTTACTGGGCGAGAGCATGGATCACCGTCCACCCTAGGACGGCCAACCGTCCCCTAGGGACGGCCAACTGTCCTGGGAGGGATGGTCATCGATCCTTCAGCCCAAATTTGACCTATTTTGGGCCTCTCTCGACCCGTCTGGGCTGTTTTTAGCTTTTCGGGCCTATTTTAAGTCCAAATTCGACGATTCAAGCGCCAAAACGATCGTGATTCGATTCTCCATGTTTTAAGAAGTGTTTGAAGTGAAAATGCATTGACCAAGTCAAAGTTTTAGGGAAAAGCTGACCGATTAGCTGTTTAGGGCCTGCCGGGCCCAAATTAGGGTTTTGAAATCTACTAACCGATTGCTCTCGAAATCATTTCTTCTTCTCGAAACAAGTTTTAAAACATTTTAAGAAAGTGTTTTAAAGCCTTTGAAGGCTTTGGTTTGATAAAAAGATCGAATCCCGGTTACTTCCAGTCGAAACCCTAATCTGGGCTTGAAAAAGTCTTTTGAGCATCAAGAGCCAAACATGAGCTAGAAGGCTCAACAGGCCTTGCCATTGACCAACTTAGCTACCAAATACACCCTAATTACCCATGCCAAAACCTCGGGACAATCTGAAACCAATTCGATAGCTCTTAGGGACTTTTGTGATCAAAAGGACAATTCTGCCCCTTAGGTCACAAAAGACCTAATTACCTATCGAGCCTGACTCGGAATGCAATGAAATTTGACAGGGGCACCTATGGACTCCCTAAAAACCTAATGCAAAAGGAACTAACTCAATATGACCTAAAAACCTACATGCGATAATGACCTCTAACTAACTACTCACAAAGGGTAAAACTGGGAACTTAGGGTTTTGACACCCTACTTCACCTCTAATCACAGGCAACCATTCATGACCATACTCATGGTAAAAAATGGATGTCTATAGAAGCCCCTCATTGATGTTCATGGCTTCGCCAGTGAATATCAACGAAAAAATGACATCCCATTTTTGCCATGACAAAAGAGGGATACTTGAACCAATGATTAAAATTATTTTGAAAGCTTCGCTTCAAATTCTTTCTTCCTAGAAGTCTCACTTCTAGTTATCTTAAGGATTTTCAATCCTTTTGGAAATTTCATCATCTAAAAACTTGGGAGTCTTTGACTCACTTTAGAAATTTCATTTCTAATTATCTCAAGGATTTTCAATCCTTTTGGAAATTTCATTTCCCATTATCATAAAAATTTGAGAGTCTTCGACTCATTACTATAAATTTCATTTCTAGTCAACTCAAAGATTTTCAATCCTTTTGGAAATTTCATTTCCCAATTATCTAAAAACTTGGGAGTCGTCGACTCATTACTATAAATTTAATTTCCAATCATCATATCTTTAGAGGGAATCTCACACTCATTTCTAATTATCTTCAAAATTGCTAATCACACTTCATCAAATATAGACTTCGTCTATCAACCATCATATTCTAACTCATCAAATCTCCTATGTCAAATACGTTCAAACCTGGACTTCGCCAAATCATATTCTAAATCATCACATCTCATATGTCAAATATGAACTTTGCCATAACATGGGCTTTGCCATATGTCAAATATGGGCTTTGCCATATGTCAAATATGGATTTTACTTAACAAAATTCTTATTCTGAATGCCATATGTCAAATATGGGCTTTGCCTACACGCTCATCATTTCCAAATCATTATCTCACATCATTCTCTTGCAAACTATCATCAATATCAACCATGTGAATTTCATTCACTCTTTCTTATCAATTCGGATTGACTTTCATCTATTCAGACTACTTCCAATTACTCTATGAGATAGTCTACACATCAAAATTAGAATTCATCTCTATGATTCTTGCATTTGGGATTCACCCATTTTTCACATCTCTTCAACTCTCCATCACATCTTCAAATTCTTAACTAACAAGAGGTATCTACTCTCTAAACACCTAACCAATACAAGACTTTCTGGATGATGAAACTAACTCAAGAGTGTTGTTAGAGCTTCAAGCTCATCTTTTCTATCTTCCCATTCATGACAAGAGGTAAACTCATACTCCTATCTTCTATCCCCAAATTCTATGGTATTTTCGGCTCAAAATCTAGTCTATGAGTTTTGGTTGATCATTTCTCTTCATGAGGAATGTATTTGGAAGAACTTGGGTGCTCTATTCTATTACTTTACAAGCTTAAAATGATGCCCATCAAGTATTTGATAAAATTTCCTAAGAAAACAAAATTTTGATTTTTCAAATCCAATTTCTCATGTCATGATTCAAATATGTTTCACATTTCATGACAAGTTTTCAAAACACATTTAAAATGTATGCACACCAGGTATTCGACCAAATTCTATGGAAGGAAAAATTACACTTTTCAAAAGCAAATTTTCATGTCATGATTCCATTGACTTTGATAATTTTTTAAAATGATTTCATCATATCACGACAAGTTTTCAAAACTAATTTCAAATGTGTGCACATCACATGTTTGATAAAAATCTCAAAAAAGTAACACTTAGTATTTTTTTTTTTCAAAAAACACTTATTCTTTCTAGTGACATTTACATGCTACTAAGAAAGTTTTATTCCAAAAATCAATTTCAACTAAGCATACCTTTAAGGTTTTTGATAAAGCATTTTTAAACCATACCTTTCTTCTAACAAATGGTTGAGTGTTATGTCTCCATAGATTGTCTTTGGAGTCTTCATCAACAATCATCAAGCCTTCCAAGTGCTCATTATTCAAATCAAAGCTCTTGGTGATCTAAACTTCAAAGTGTCAAAGCAATTCAAAGATGTTCAATCCTTGAAGACCAACTTGAAGACATGCTCAAGCTTATGAAGGCAAATTGAAATCAAGTCGATCTACAAGTACTTTAGGAACTCTTTGTAAGGCTTCTCTCATGATCAATTGTGTAAAGCTCAAGAGAAAATATTTTACATCTCATTGTGCATTAGCATTCATGCTTAAAATTGCTTTCAAAATTGACCAAAAATGTTTTGGAACACTTAGTTAACTTGTCAAAGTGTTTGGTGTTGATTTTGACTTAGAAATTTCGAATTATTGCTTTTGCAACTTCCTTAGTCGACTAACCACTTAGTCCTAGTCGACTAATAGAAGCCAAAAAGCAATGTTTTGTGAAATTTTAAGTTAGTCGACTAATCACCCTTGACTAGTCGACTAATCTTCGTTTGCTAGTCGACTAATGAAAGGTCAAAAGCCATGTTTTGGTTGCAACTTTGCTAGTCGACTAATCGCCTTTGGCTAGTCAACTAATCGATCCCATATCAAATTTTCCAAATGTGTTTTAAGTTGGTAGTCGACTAACACCTCCTGTTCTAGTCGACTAACAAACCCAGAAATTGTTCAAACATCTTTTTAACTAGCTAGTCGACTAATCACCTCGTGCTAGTCGACTAACCGAGCCCGGGAATGAAAAACTCTTTGAAAAATACCTTTTTAGTCGACTAATAAGCTTGTCCTAGTCGACTAACGCTTCTGCAACTTCAAAACGGCTCTTTCTTAAATTAGTCATTCGAACATTAAATGTTCCCCAACCACCCTAATCCTTCCTAATCCGACTTCTAGGGTTTTAAACGGTTATTTGGGTCTTTGTTTACTATATATTGAAGGTTGGTGATCATTTATTGTTTACTTAGTGATTCAATCTTTTGTTTTTACATCCATTACTCTCAAGCATTCAATATTCACTCTTCTCATTGATTAAAATTTCTTGTGCTTCATCCATTTGATCCTTTGAGAAGTTATTGTGCTCTTGTATTGATTACAAATCAGCTTTGTGAAGCATTTTATTGTATCATTCAATATTCAATCATTTGTATTGTGAGATTGTAAGGGTTGAGTGAAAACCCTTGTGGGTGAGTGTCTTCCACTTTTGAAAGAAGACAACTTGTAAAGGTTTCTCCACCTTAAAGGAGTGATCCTTAGTGGATTGTGAAATCCTCAAGACGGGGCTCTTGAGGCGTGGATGTAGACGGAGATCGAACCACGTTAAAATTCTTGTGTTTGATTCTCTTTCTATCTCTTGCATTTAATTTATTTACTTGCCTATTAAATTGTTTACTTGTAATTCATTTTATCTTGCTCATTTATCTTCAATTAACTTATTTGAACTAAATTTTTAAATTAGGTTTTATTCCATAAAGTTTACTATACTCTATTCACCCCCCCTCTAGAGTATATTTTCTGGGCAACAATTGGTATCAGAGCAGGTGCTCTATT
>JAESVK010000143.1:3658865-3679836 GCA_017140935.1 Hamamelis virginiana | reverse complement strand
AAGTCAAGCTCATTTTAAGCCAATTTAGTTTTAATTCTAAATTGAGATATTCACAAATAATATGTCCTAAACAAATACACAAGAAATAAATAGTCTTCAATTCTTCATCTAGTGCAAGATTGGACATCAATGGCTTGAACAAAAGGCTTGAGCAAATCTTCAGCTTTCTTCAAGAGCCTTTAATGAATATGCATTCACACAAATCACACTAAGAGGGCCAAGAACAATATTGAATCTCCATGAAAATGCCCATAACCTGATTCAAATCAAATATATATGTACTAATGGAGAGTTAACTGAACCAAGAAAGTTAATAAGGTTTGAAATAGATCATCATTTTCAGATTTAGGTATGAATGTGCATAATTATTACACAATGTTTGTTATCATCAAAATTAATAAACAACAAGTAATTGAAGCCATAGGGCTAACACATTCCTTGACTAGCTTGGAAACAAGCTAGATCGGTTGGAAAGAAGGATTGATGTAATACTTTCTGAATGGAGGGCATGTAGTTATCATTTTTTGTTCGTGTCAAATCCACAAAAGGGCATGGCATGATCCTTTTGAGTCTTTGGATTGTGATGGCCAATGTCCAGAGTACCGACTTTGACATCATTTGGGGTTTTCGTTAAAATAAAACTAAAACCAAAGCTGTGACAGCAAATAAAAAAAAAAAATGAAGTGTTTGTGTGGTTTTTGTCCCACATTGATTAGTTAATTAGCGTGTGCGTTGCTTGCATTTATCCCCCCATCACCTCCTCAAAGGATAGGCCCTTTCAAGGTGTGTTTGGGCTATTGTGTTCTATACCCAGCACTATGAGTTTATCGTGTGAGTGTTTTCCTTTTTTTTTTTCTTTTAAAAAAAAAAAAAAAAAAAAAAAAAGGATAGAGTTTTTCATTAACTACTACAAAAAAGTTCAAAGATGAGGGATTTAAACTGTCCTCTTTGATTTAAGAGGACGGTTTTAAATGTGTCCTCATTTGCGCTGTCCTTATAAATCATAGAAATAAAAGGACGGTTGTACAAGCATCCTTAAAAATATGATTTAAGAGGACGGTTTTACGAGTATCCTTAAAAATATGAATTAAGAGGACAGTTTATAAACTGTCCTTAAATGACATTTTTAAGGGCGGTTGGACAATTTTAAACCGTCCTCTTAATAGATAAATTATTTAAGGACGGCTTTGAAACCGTCTTTCTTTAATAGGTATTAGAGAGCACAACTTTAAAACTGTCCTCTTTTACATTTATTTTAAGGAAAAAAAAATTCAAAGAGGACATCTTTGCTTCTTAAAAATAAAATTAAATAAAATAAAATTTTGTATTCCTAATTGAACATATTGTATGGAAACTTACCGAAGTTATTTTCATTAAGCCTATAAAATCTAAATAATTCACAAGAAATGAAAATATAATCAGTATTACATAAAGTATTATTACAAACCCGTCCCAATACCATTTTTACTTTTAAAAAGAGAAAAATAAACTACTAAAATTTTCTCTATCCAAGCTTCAACTTATATGCATATATCTATTCAAACTTAAAAACAAAATAATGACTAGATGTAATTATGACTTTAAACTTTAGTACTACTAGAGTAGAGCAATTCGAGAAAGTTTTAGGAATTCAACAGCCTTAGAGAAAAATATAGGTGTTTTTCTACATCTATTATTGGTATAGAAATGTATACTTTAATTTCAAGACGAAAATTCAGCAGCATTTCTTCTATTTTTGCAATATTCTCAAAATTTTACCAGTAAAAATAAAAGTTAATACAACTTCTATAATTATATCCAAACAACATTACAACCTTGCAAAAGTATGAAACTAAACCGCAATTAAATAAATGTATATCACACCAAGATAGCTTCAGATACCAAGTGTCGAAACAGAACCATTCACCTTAGTATATTTTGAATTCTATTTTATACTAGAACATGATTTTGAGTTATATAGTTTCATATATGGAGACATATATATAAGGAAATTATTTTAATAATTATACACATAAAAACATATACGATAAAAGATCATACTTGCACGTATATATATACACATACATATACATAGATTATAGGATCTATAGAGGTGTTTTGACCCTATGTTTCTAAACCTCCATCTTCATGCTTTCTTCCCCATTTCCAATTTCTCACTCTATGCTCTGGTTACTTAAATATCCTTTTTAATTTAGCACAGGGAGAGGGGGGATTGAGGGAGTACAATATCTAGCTAGTATCAAAATACTTTGACTAGAAATCAAACTGCAGCACAAGTAACAAGTAATGTATACTAGATCAGAAAGTCAACAGGAAAAATTTAAAGACATACGTGGCTGGGGGGAATATGCTTTCCACTCAGAAGGTCAAGCAAGAGAGTACCAAAGCTATATATCACACTTTCTGGTGTAATTCTTCCAGTAGAACAAAGATAAATATATGAAGCATAGTCTGTTAAACAATTCTGGCATTCAAATGGCCAAAAATAGTACTAAAAGATAATATGCGATTTTTTCCGACTCTGCTCTTAAATTTTATAAAACTAAAAAAATAGAGTTAGCATGGTATAAAAATCCAACTACATCATATCTAAAGCAGGACAGTTAAGAGGAAAAGAAATCTGGAGGTGACATACTGACAAAACTGTCCAAATACGAGCATAGAGATTATTTATTTATTTATAGAGTTAGCATGGTATGCACAAGATGTTTCTGCTAAGTTTGTTACCAATCAAAGCACAGAAAATTGTCATGATGTAAAAAAGTATTGCCAGTGGATTTTTTTTTTTTTCTTTTCTTTTCTTAACTTTCTAGTAATATTAATTGGATGGGGGGGAGTGAGAAGGGGGGGATACACAAAGAAGACTGGGTTTTATTTTTACCTTTTGGATTCAAGGCTTTGTTGAGTTGGGTTGGGTACTATTTCTACCTAGCTTCATCCTTATCCCAAGTTAATCCAAACTCTAATGTACCAATGCACCATAGAATTCACTTGTAAAGATTGATCCATGTAGATTTTCAAGGAAAAAAATGGGCTAGAGTTTTGGCTTTTCTACATTTTTTTCTTTCAGCTGCAAAGCAAGAGTATAGTGTTTGGTAGACCGCTATACGAACACAATGTTTTACATAAAACCAGAAACCTTATGCCAGCGTGAATCCTCCCCATAATAGCTTGCTATGCCAGCTTCTAAGTTCCCACTTTAAAGTGCTCCTTTGGCTGACCAAATCTAGCCTGAAAAATGACTTTTTTTTTTTAATATATAGATTTTAAATCCTTGCTTTTCAGTGACTAAAGCCCTTTTTTATTTTACTTGCAGCTTCATCTGAAGGCAGTTTACGCAGTCCTGCTTTCTTCGGTTTTTGGTTTTGGGATTGCTATGAGCCTCAACTCGTTGTACATTAAATTTTTTGCCTGGCGAGTTCAAGTTACCCAGAACTCTAGTAGCCCAGTATGAGTGGACCTCAGAGAAGCAAGCAAGGTCTAGCATTTTATGTTGGCAATATTTTGAAACGCAGTAGTATTGTATTAGTTACAGAGATACAATTACTTGAGAAGGGGGAAAAGGATCAAAGTACATAAAATACATTTTCACCCTTGTAAAATTTCACAGTAGTGTACCACCTTAAATGAAGTAAAAAATTGCAGTGTCAAGTTTTGGACATTCTTTTTTATCCTTCACTCTGCGATAATGATACATAGATTGATGTAGCTCTTCTAGTGAAAATTCAGCAAAACATGAAGATACATAGACCATCTATGTTCTATAAAGTATAAACTGAAAGCAATTTCATTTTCATTGGCGGATAGTTTGTTTTGTTTTTTTAATTTTCAAGGAAACATCAGTATTTCATTCAAAACAAACTAGACTGGAAAAGAGAGGGGACACCCACAACAGGTTAGAAAAAGATCCTCTACCAAAAACAGCCCCGGTGTGAGCATCATCCGCCTCTTTATGGGCAACTTTGCAGAAAATACAAGAAGAAACTGAGTTACATAGCATACAGTTTTGTTGAGGTCATGATATAATGTAAAGTCCTTATGAGTTAAAAGACCAAGACTAACGAATAACGATTTTAGCTAACGATGAGAGTTAAACAGTTAGATCCATAAAGTCCCCACATTGAAATCTAAATAAATGATAGCCCTGAATAAACACTTTTTGACATGAAAACTTTTGTTGTTTACAGTGGGTACATACCAGTCCTCAAATACTCAGGAGGAGTAAATGCCAGATTTGTACTATAACTTTTACCATCGCTACTATTTTTCATCAGGCCAAAGCTTGAAAGTCTAGCATTGCTATCCTGTAAGATTCTAATGCATAAACAGAGGAATGCATATAATATCTAACCGAAGAAATGGGTTCAGATAAAAGAAATGATAAAATGATTTACCTCATCAAATAAAACTCTGTAAGCATTAAAGTCATGATAGAGGGCACGCCCTTTGCTTGTACAGTATTCTAGAGCTTGTGCAAGATGTAGAACCACCCTTAATCGCTTTGCCCGTTTCATAGGTTGTGATTCCCCTGATTCAAGGAAGTTAGCAAACTATACCCACATAATACCCTGGACATCAACAGATATAGTCAATGCAAAATCAACTAAACAACTAGTAACACATGGCAAATAATAATAGATACTAAAACAGAAAACATGACTGCATCAATGCGTGACACTTGAAACCCAGGCCAAGAAGCTATATGTTCTGACCAGTACTCCCCAGGAGAAGGAATCTAGAGCACAACAAACCCCCATATCTAGGATTTAGACTCATAAACTTAAAGTATAGAAGAACGCAGAAACAAACTTATAAAAGAAAAACACAACTCTGGCTTTGTCCTTGGTTTAGAACATTTAATTCATGATTAATTCAGAGAATGATTTGTCTCACCAACACGTGCAAGAATTGTTATCAAGAAAATCTGTAATGTTTAGTTAATACTGGAATTTCACTTTATCCCAAAAAAATTAGCTCACACATTTCAAAGATGAGCGGTCATATACGGAAAATGCTAAATGTAGAAAGGGATAACATGCTGAACAAGCACATACAACCTTGTTACAGTTCTGCATTAGGTCAAAACTTACAATGAAAACGGTGTTTTGCAAGTGTTTTATTGGGCATAAATTCTGCCACAAGCAACCTCTAATCATCTTCACAACAACAACCAAGCAAGTTTACCGATCTGTGGTTGCGGAGCTGACCAACCAATCTTGCTTCTTCCTAAAATTGCAAAACAAAAAAAATTTCAGAGTTAGGGTCATAAATGGACTGAAAACTAAAATACATCACCAAGTTGTCGTCAATTAGATGGACCAAAAAAGTAGTTCATTGATATGTTGAACCCAACAGAAACATATAAATAAATTTCAGTGTCCTAATCACCATATCATTAGGCAAAATATATTAGACATTGACCTGCATACACTTGGTTTACTCAAAACTAAAACTAGATTGGTTGAGTTGACTAGATTAGTTGAGTTGTTCAGCAATTCATAGTTCACTAAGATATCCTGCTCATAAACAGAGAAAGGATACAATGCCTTATTGCCCTCAAAGGAAAAGATAAAAGATGAAAACAGGCAGGATAAATGTAGTTAACCTAAAATATAAGGGATCTCTATACACAGAAAAGTAGCACCGTATTACAGGAATAATAATACATCCACCAAAAGGTAGGCCATAATTCTTGTGAATGAAACAGCCAAAGAAGGTCAAACCATGTTCGAGATTTAGTTTAATAGGTTTTGAAATTGGAAACTGGAAACTTGAGGAAGTGAAAGAGATGTTTAAAGCTTTTGGCATCTTTGGAAAGTAAAAAGTTTTTCTTTAGCATTACTGTAGTCCTGATGTACTAGAATTTCTCTTAATACTTAATCTTAACTCAGTTAGCTCTGCATTTTAAAGGTATATCTAAGCTCAAGGAAATTCCTTATATCATTATGAGAAATTTTTCTTACTGTTAATGCCCTATTTTGTGTGCTAGACACTGCAAACCAGGAAGTAATAAAGATCCAAAGTAACTACAACACAAAGAAGGCTATATATTAGAGAAAGAAGAAGGATACATGATAAGAAGAAAGAATAAGGAAATTAACTAGCAGGGACACAGGGAATGACAGCCCTCACTAGCCAAAAGTGCAGAGCTGAAAGTTAGAGGTAATTGCCATCGCCTTCCAGCAAAACCCTAGAAACACCATCCAAAATCCCACAAATTCGAACCGCCAAGCAGAACGAAACTCTAGAAATACAGAATCAACCATATTGTATACCCCTAGAGAAAGAATCAAAATGAAACGAAACCCGAGAGAGAGAGAGAAAGGAGAAAAGAAGCCAAGCCATGTCCCGAGCAAGCTAGATTGTTGGAAACCAATTTCAAATATATTTATTATTATGAACAGGGCAAGCTAGCAGTCATTGTTTTCTTTTGTTAGTTTCTTCCTTTTGAGAAGTATTCTTTTGCCTTTAAGATTTTGACCCGATTCTAAGAAAAATTGGTCTCAATCAAATACTCTGCGATGTTTACATCATAGGGTTCATAAAAAATTTAAAAGCCATGCATTTACTATAAACATAGGCTGTAGTTTAAGCTCATAAGGAACATTAAGTTTTCTTAGCCTAGAAGTTATAGTCTTGCAATAATTAAATTAAAAATACAACTATAAATATATGTATACACACATAGGGAAGAGATTACGAAGCAATCAATATCTAGCAATACACTGGGAAATTAAGGATGAATTATGAGGTATATAATTATCCAAAAAAAAAAAAGAATTAAGAGGTATATAAACTGGGAAATTTAATTGAATGGATTACAGAGAAACAAGAACAACTCTTCAATCTAAGGGAAATTTTAAAGCTAAAGACTAAAAGTATGGTTAGAAACCTTAACAATTTTACTGTACAAATCATAAGCTAGATCACAAAATCCTGATCGAGATTGGGTGTATCTATACTATCTATAAAGCCAGAAGGGTGACTTTGTCTGGTCACTTTTTTTCCCTTAAAATACCCTTACAACATAGACAAGTTACACATTAAACTAAGACCATTATGGTAAATTACAATACAATTAATCCACCTCCCACAATTTTAAGAATTTGAATGTGAGTAGTTCTCCATCGGTTATCCTATTTTCAAATAATATCTATCTTCATCTCTTCCAAACCAACTTCCACACCATTGATTTGGATGAATAACCTCTTCAAAAATGCAGCAAGTCGGGTATTTTCTTATACAATATATTCTGTTTTTTTGCTTTCATTTTTAATTTTTTCTCTCTAAAACACTTATTTTTCAGTTTAGTATTCAATTATTATTCATAAACTTAATATTCAATTGGTATTCATAAATCTACAGATATAGTTTTAAATATATATTGATGAAATCTGTATTTTAAACATATATTGATATTAAAACAGATATTAAGTTAAATCCAGTTCACCTTTTGAATTCTATATTTGCTAACTTATAAATTTTAATTTAGAAGTATAAAATTAAATATCTAAAACACAATCAATATAAAATTAATTTGGTAGCAAATCAATTATTTATTAAATATATAAAACAGTAACATAAAACCAAATATCTCGATCAACTATAAAATTTGTTAATTTACGTGCAAAAAAAAAAAAAATCACAATTTATGGTTTTCTATTCCTGTTGGGTAAACTATATATAAAAGTAAACGTTATCTTCTAAAACACCTTAACTTTTTAATTTCTATATCTTCCACTTTAAAAATGTTAACCAAAAAACTTTACCTTATATATTTATTATATAATAAAAAAAACACAGTAATACTATCTTAAACATGTAAATTTAAAATTTGATATATATAAGGACCACTATCAGTTTTCAGTTCATAATTTGGATTTAAATCAATTACTTGCATATTTTAAAATATTATATTACAAGTAAGAAAAATTATAATACATTCTTTTCTCTTCAAATTTGTGCTTTAAATTAGATGAAAAGCATTTTGATTAAAATTAGAGTTAAATATATAAATCCAAATATCACAACCAATTTTAAAATTAGTTAATTTACATGCAAATCAATGATTTACTAATTTAATACTAAATTACAATAAATGTCAGATATGTTACATCATAAATGAAGATGAAGAAGTAAAATTTGAGGGGTTATATGTATTAAATGTTGTTCTTATCAAAGAGTTATATTTAATTTGTGAAAATAAATGTCAGATATGATTAGTTAATATCCACATGCATTTCTGCTACTATATTAAGTTTGGGATAAATTATTTTAAGCCAATATATAAATCATATGTGATTTTTTATGTATTGTTTGTTTTGGTTGAACCTATAGTTTTTAGAATAAAAAATATTGAAGTTCCATTCAATAAATTTCCTACTGTGAAGTTATAGTAAAGTTTACATTACACTTCGGATAAAATATATATTTGCAGAGAAAATTTGTTTTGCTTTTTATGTATTATGTTATCTAGCTATAACAATATATAATTTGTTTGTTAGAAAAACTATGGAATGAAAGAAAATTGGAAAAATATTAAAAAATAAATTATATTAACTAACTGGGAAAAAAAAAAAAACTTATGAACAATTTTAAATAAAATTTCAAATTTCACATTAATATATACTTGCTATTTTTTGAAAATATGTTTTTCACATCAAGCATACATTATTAAAAAAATTTTATTCCACTTTAAGCATTTCAGAATATTCAATCCAACTACAATACTGCAACTCCACGTTGCAAAATACTAATAGAGTACATATAAAACCATTAGAATCATTCTAGAGTCATAATTCATTGGAATCAAGATTTTGATTGAGGATTTAGAATCAAGATTTTGATTGAGGATTTAGAATCAAAAGTTTGATTGGAGGATCCAAAACCTTGAATTCTCAATTAACATCTTTCACATAAAATGTACAGGATTTTCTCAAGTGTACCTGCAATGTTTGCATAAATTTTTTTCTAGAGTTTGTAAAATATTTCCTAAAAAATTTCCCAGATTTATCAAACATATCCAAAATCTTTTTCATTTAAATTTCCTAAAGTTCAAACTTAAGAGACAATATATTTTTCCAAGAACATAATTCCAAACTTCAATTAAGTTTCCAAACAACTATAAAATAAATGAGTACAATTGTTATTATTGACCAAAAATGAGTTGAAATGAAACAATAATCAAACAATAATCCAAATAATAATTAAACAATAATCCAAATAAATAGATGGTTATCAAATAGTATATTCTTTCTATTGTGTGCAAATATTTTTGTCAAGTCAATCATAAACTTTTAAATAATTTTTTTTTTTTTTAATAATTTTATCCATACTCTTACTAAATGAAACTGAGATAAACTTTTAAATGATTGATTTTTTTTAATATTAAATTTGTAAATAATGATTGATTTTTTAATATTAAATTTGTTGATTGATTTTTTAATATTAAATTTGTAAATAATTGATATGCATCCAAATTTAAAAATAAAAACTGAAAATGTTTTAAATATTTAATTTTATATTTTTAATTTAAAATTTATAAGTTAGTAAATATACAATTCACAAATAAATAATTGAGTTGCTACCAAATAATTTATTTAAATAAAAAAAATTTGAAAAATGATTTTGGTCTTTATATATTTATGTAAATATTTAATTTTAAAATTTTAAGATAATGTTTATATCTTAAACGTGATGTGATACTGTTTTATATATTTAATTTTGTATTTTTAATTTAAAATTTTCAAGTTAGGAAATATAAAATTCATAAATAAATAAATGATTTGCTACGAAATTGAAAAATGGTTGAATTTTTTTCAGAATAAAATATTTATTTAATTGCAACTATCCATTAACTTATATGTTAGTTTGATAATATATGTCATAATTTCTTCAATATACAGATTGTTGTGTTATCCTGATTGAAAACATAATTAAGATAATGTGCTTGAGAAGAACCAATTGACAAATTGATCAAAAAATAAAAATAAACTGCAAATGCTTTATTGTTAAGTCACATTAAATTTTTGTTGAGGAGATTTGAGAATCACTGACTTAACCTATTTTTTGGTTTTTTATTTGAACCCATGTATCCTAATTTTCATGCGAAGCAAAAAATATCTTTATGGTTAAAATACATCCCAAGATAAGCAACACAAATTATTATGATACATAAAAAATTAATTTTATGTTCAACTCTTATTCATTGAAATAATTTATTTATTTTTAGATTTGAATTATCATCAATGTGCTCATTTATTTACTTAATTTAATTAATCTTTCATTTTATTTTATTAAAAAAAATTAAAAAAAATTCTGAATTATTTATATTTCGAACATATATGTTTACAGCACCAATCATAAACCTTTAATTGGAAAAAAAATACATAAAAATCTCATATTAAATGGTATTGCGTTACATACAAATGAAAGTTGCACACGCATCGCGTGTGCGCGGTGTCTAGTATATGATTTATGGTAAATCAATACATGCATAACAAATATGTCACAATTAAAAAGTGAATTATTATAAAGCTGTAAATGATAGTATAATTATGCTCAATTAGATAAACCTATTACTGATATTACATTGCAGCTCAGTTTAACAAACATGTAAATGATATTATAATTTTGCTCAACTCAATAGAAACAAGATTACATTTTTACTGACTCGTTAATGAGTTATACTTGGATCAATATCCACTGGCCTGTCAAAGTGTTTGGGATTGATTAGTGCTATAAGTCTGATCCTCACTTCTTCACAGAAATTCAGGGTGGTGTTAATCTAACAAGCTAGCAATAAAAAATGCTAAATTTTATCAGGTAATTACAAGCTGAACCGTTTTAAAAAAATAATCAATTCTCTTATAGAAATGTAAATATGCCATATATACATATTACTAAAGAAATTGTGGTCAGTTGTCAGTGTGTATGCATTCTTAAAACAAATGAAATGGGCTATAACCTTACATGCAAGTTTTTAACATATCTAATAGTTAAAAAGCCAATATTCAACTCTTTCTTTGAGGAACCAAGAGAAGACACACTTTCAAACTCCAAGCTCCCAAAAGAAGATAACTCAACTCTACTTAGCCAAAATAGTTGCATTAAACCAAGTTAATGAAAAATAACATTACTTACGGTTTTGCATTCTGAGTTCCCGAATACATTCAACATTCTCAGTTTCTTATCTTTTTCATAGGAACAAAACAGAGCGTAAGTGGTAAAGCAAAACCCAACAAAAACAAAAACCTACGAAGTAGATAAATAAGTGCATATATATACACGCATATAGAGAGAGAGTGAGAGAGAGCACCAGTGGGTTCCGCGAAGAGATCGAGCTTCGCCCTGCGACCATTCTAAAACACCACAGCTGCTTCTCAAGATGAAGACGCACAAGAGAACCAAACAAAGCAGACCGCTCTCAAGTCTCAACAACAACGACAACAATTCTTCTCAAACGAAATCTATCTTAGAAGAAGAAGATATGGGAGATCCTATTCCTACTGTGATGAAGGTTTGGCAGACAACCCTGACCCCTATCTCATCTCTTATAAAACTTAAAAACTAAATGGTCTTTTGGTAAATAAACCTCCCTCTCTAATCTTTTCTATCCATCCGCCGGTTTAAACACATTCAACGTCGTTTTGTTAACGAAAGCTTTTAAACTAAATGGTTTTGTTTTCAACACAAGCACACACATCCCCTGCTTCTATGTAATTGTATTACTCGAATGCTGGGTCTTAAGATATGCAATATATTGTATTACTGGAATGCTACGTCTTTAAGATTTTTTCATTTGTTTCTTCTCTGATACGGTGGGCCAAATATCAAATTTCTAAGATTCCATTATAAAATCATTACAACAAGGTTTTTCCATAGATCCAAGGTTCTAGATCGATGAAGACATGGGCGGAGCCAGGATTTAATATTACGTTGGGTTAGGATAAAGAACGAATAAGCACCAAACACACACACATATATAAAGAAAATGATGTAATAATTAACTTCTAATCTATGTCTACACAACTATATAAATATTCAACCAAAACAAAAGAAAATATCTATTATAGTATAACATTGACAATTCAACAGAAGAAAAGAAATACACTATTGAAGCTGCACCCTACGGTTTTTGAGAGAATAGAAATCATCTATTATTAAATCTAAATCGATATTTTCTACAAGTTTTTTTTCAATATAGAGAACCATAGAATCTGAAATTAAGAATACTAAAATAAGTAAGAATGGGCTAAGTTTATTTTATGCTAGACTAAGTTTATTCTTTGCTGGGTTAAGGCCTATTTTATATGAAATTAAGAATACTAAAAAAATAAAATTGGCAAATTATAGCCCGCCGCAGCTCAAATAAACCTCCGCCCTGGGTGAGGACGATGAAGTTCATTCCGCCTCTTAAATGCAGCAAGCAAGTGTCGTCGTGATTCTCAGCCGTTAGATTTTTTTGTTTAGACATCCAGCATTTGGCGTCATGATTAAAGCGGAAAAGACTAAAATATTTCTACATGTAGCCATTTTGAAGGGGTAGTATGGTCTTTTCATTAACTAAAATGACAAAAAAATCCCTAGTGATGTGTAAATAAAAGAAATGTAAGGGGTATTTCTGTCTTTTTATATATGATGTATATTCGCACTTTCCTTGAAAATGGACTCCCTTCACAAGTACAGTTGTCGAAGGAAAAAAGCCATACATGTTAGTTTATATATATATATATATATATATATATATATATACAGGATTTTGCTATAAGCCTATAAGTGACAAACAGACTTAAGGCTTTGTTCCTTCTGCAAAAACATGAGGAGATCCAAGAGAGAAGGTGGGGTGAACAAACTTGAAAGTGCTTGCAATCCAATACGCAGATTTAGAGTGCAAAGGGTTAAAGTTGCACAAAAATTGAATAGGAAGAACACAACTACACATTACCATCTTCATATTAACCATCAAAGGTATCTCTCTCTCTCTCTCTCTCTCTCTCTCTCTCTCTCTCTCTTACCTTGAACATATAATAATGATTATTTCATAGAACCCTCCAAAATTAATGATCCTCTCAAATATTATATGGAAATCCATGCAGTAATTAATAATTTGAGTCTTTTTTCTTCTTTTTTTTTTTTTTCTAACTTGCTGACTTGTTTGTTTGCCCATGTTAAGTCGTGAATTAGCGGTCTTTAAGATTTGAATGATTTTTGGAGCCTCTTTAGTTTTTAGACATGCGCAATCTAATAATACTTAATCACTAATAATTATCAATATAAAACTTTGTTTAATATGCATAAAATAATTTTTTTATCAACAATGATATAATTTAATTTAACCCTCTCATATTGGGCTTTGGTATTAGCCATTGAGATTTATGGTTAGACTGTTTGTAGATTGAAGCCCAAGATTGGACTTAACCCAAACATAGACCAGCCTGCTCAATGGAAGGCATTACTCGAATGAAAAGCTAATTGCATATATATATATATACACACACACACACACTAGTCCTTCTACTATAAGGTGCACTTTACGCAAAATTGTGTAAGTAATAATATTTTTTATAAATGTCATTATGAAAATTTGTAATATTTTTAGTGTTCAAAATATCGCCATTTTTTTTTTATAGTCAGGTTTTTAAAAAAACCGACCATTGGATCATTATGATTTTTTATGAACATGAAATTCTTAAAAAGTGTGTCTCATCTAACAATTGGTTTTTCAAAATCTATTATGTGTTTAGCCCTGCACAGGTCACTTTACACATTTTTGGATAAAGTGTACCTTCTAATAGTATCCCTACTATGTATTACAAGAATGCTATTACAAGGTGCACCTTACACAAAATTGTGTAAGGTGATCTTTATAGGGCAAAATGCAAAACTGATTTTGAAAAACTGACTGTTGGATTAGAGAAACTACTTATGAATTTCATGTTTGCCAAAAAATTACAGTGATCCAACGGTCAGTTTCTGAAAAACCAAATAGGAAAAATTTGTGATATTTTAAAGAACAAAAAAGTCACAATTTTTTACTGTGGCATTTTTCAGAAACCGACCGTATGTTGGATCACTGTGATTTTTTATGAACATGAAATTTATAAATAGTTCATCTAATCCAACAATCGGTTTTTCAAAATCAGTCATGCATTTTGCCCTATTGAGGTCACTTTATGCAACTTGCGTAAGGTACACCTTATATTAGAATGACTATATATATATATGAAATGTTCTAATAAGCTATTCCTTAAACTAAAATCAACTAAGAAATCCAAACCATTTTATAGGACCTGTCTAAATTTGAGAAATTGAATGAAAGTGAATTATTATTATTTTTAATTTGATGATAACTCTCAATTTAAAATGAGGGTAGTGTTGGGAAATCGCTCATGGGTATTTTTGGAATTTCACTATCTTTCTTTCTTTTAGTGATGCATAGCATTTTTCATTTAAAATTATTGGTGGGTTGATATAGAATGAAATACGCTTACTTTTGCATTTTGTAACCTAAACTCGAGCAATTGCCAAAGCTTTCAGGACTAACCCATACGGTTACAGATGCACTTGCCCAACAATTTGCTCTTAATTGAAAGCATACGTTGCTCTCAACTTGTCTTCCATCCTCAAATGAGTTTTTGTTTCTATTTTTTATTTTATTTTACTTTTATGGTGGTAGCTAGACCTCGAGACAAATTTGAGACCTTGTTCTACTCATGAGGATCTTCCAAATTTTAATTAAAAATTCTCTTACTATTACTTAACTCAACAAAGATTTAAATCTCAAATTACACATTCACAATTAAGTCTCTATTACTTTTTCTATGATTCATTCATGGGCATAGCACGTGCAGTTCGGTTCATAAAGAAGCTAATGCTTAAAGATGCATGTGGTCTAGAATTAGAATGAAATATATGAAGCTCTGTTCCAATGAATATTCAAGTACTTTAATTTCCCCACCTTTTTGTGGCATGGTATATTCTATGTCAATTAGAAAACTTGTACCTTTTTTTGGACACGGAAGAAGCACAATGCTTATTTACTTCACTAGAAAAAATTGCAATCTAAAGCAATTTCCTTGTGATGATTTTTATTTTTTTTCAAGCGAGCAAGAGTTCATTTCCTACAGCCATTGCGATGTGGTCATAGCATTGCTAGTTAGCCTCCTCCAAGTGGACTTTCAAAGCAAAGACGCATCACCATTTCAGAGACACCCAATATATATGTGGGTTTTCTTCACTGCCTTGTGCACTTATAGCATAAGCCTTTGGATTAAGAAGGAAGTTCAAACTCATTGCCCAAATTACTCTCAAATATGTAGGCATTTCACACTCTTCTCGGGAGCTCTTTCTTCACTCTCTCTAGCATCTATTTTTCTCCAACGCTTGCTTGGGCAGCCGATCATTTTCTTTATATGGGCTCTTTTGCTTGTCATGGTAATGCGCCATGGAATTTTGCATGTTTTCCATTGGATTTATCCAAGGATTGTGAAGGGACTACTTCTTCAAGTGCTTAACATCTTAAAAAAGATCATAGGATGCTGTAACTCGCGGCAGTTGCCTCTTCTGCCCACATATTAACTATTCAGATCTTGTATCAATTTTATTAGCAAAATTTTCCCACCATGCAAATAAAATAAATACTTGAATATATTTGTTCTCTATATCATATTAGAGATATATGTATCTAAGGATTTTGTTACTACAGCCAAGCCAACCTGTTATGTACAAATTACTGTTTTTATATTATATATGCTATTATATATGCTTTAAAGTACTATATAAGATTAATAATAATATTGAATAACTTGCAATCATTATTTCCAATACTAGCTAAACAATTCCTTGTAACAAAATACTTTTCATTAAACATGTTAGTTTCCTTATTATAGCATGGAAAAAAGACAAAATTTGCAATAATTATCAAATATATTTAAGCATTTAAGTCTAAAATATAGAAAGTATGAAAGCATATATCCCTATAATTACTAAATAACTGTGGTGAGAATACACTTTTTATTATAGAGTGGGGTATGGGAGAGTTGAGTTAATTGGATGGGTTGAATGAAATCATAATCTGACAAATTGAGAAAAATGATTGTATGTAGAGCTCGCTCTTCTAATCTCTTGCATGTTTGAAAAATTCTCAACCAAAATACAAACTTCATCCATAGCATATACAATTAACCACTAAATATAAAATCCCTCTTTGATTGGATGAAGAGGCTTCCATGAAATCCTTTTTTGAAGCTTCTTTCTTCACCAATTGTTGTAGAAAATCTATATCCGTGGAGAGTATATATGTGTGGAGAGAGACTACCATTCTCTTGCCCTAAAACCCCCTTCTCACGAGTGGTCAAGAGAGAGAAGGAGAGAGCCAGCTTAACGGGCCAGTTGGTCTCTTGTATGGGTGAAAATAGGGGCTGTTCTCTCATGGATCAAGAGTTGGGTCCATCCCCTTATAGCCCAAAACACAAAACCTTAAGAAATGAAATGCATGATAGGCCCAATGACCAATGCTAGTCCAGTCCAAAAGAAATAAACCCAATAGCCTTCACATTCCTTGACTAGCTTGGCAACAAGATCGGTCATAAAAAAGGGCTGCTATAGTGCTTTGACAAAAGCCCACTTGTCATACTTCTTCAAGATGTTAGCCAATCCTACAAAGCTTAATAAATGCATGTCTTGTAATTAACTAATTATAATTTTTCATTTAGTAATAATTTGTTCAGAATGATATGAAAAAACAATGCCAATTGATTGTACAAAAGGGCATGGCATGACCCTTTTGAGTCTTTGGATTGTTATGAGCAAGGTCCTCACTCCTTGCTTTGATATCATTTGGGATTGTTATTAGCCATAATGTATACCTTTGTAATTGATATTGCTATAGTTAATACTTCTCCAGGAGCACCATTTTGCCATGGAAATCGATCAACAATATCTTTTTTAATCCTTCCCATCTCCTCTTTATAATATGTTTTTGAAGACCTAGTTCCGTTTGGTCCCCATGTGTTAATCACACTCTGGATCCTTCCTTGTAACTCCTGCATCAACATATGTATTGTTTGGTGAATTCAATTTCAGATGATATATTATTACAACCAAGTAAGACTCGAATAAACTGTTAAGAAATCTGGAATGCAAAAATTATATAAAAATCAAATATTAAATCAATAAACATGAACTCAATCGGATGCAAAAATTCCATATCATAAATTTTATTAAAAATATGAACAAAACTATATTTAAAAAAAGAAATAGAATGTAAATTATATGATATTTAATCGTTTAATTGTTTGAGAAATTGAGTTCTATCTATAAAAGAATTAGTATTGAAAAAAATTAATTTAATTAAAATTTAGCATTTGTATTGTGATTAATGGAATTTTATAAGACCATTATTTAATTTAGATGGCTCTTATTATGATTGATGAAATTTCACAGGACTAAGTCAAAAATTGATTCAACTTAGAAATGAATCAATATTCATAAGTAATATTAATTTATTAAAAGTCTATTATTTTTATGGTGGAATTGTATGAGATCATATCTATACTTCCATAAAAAAATAAAGATATAGACACGCATGCTATTATAAGGTGCACCTTACGCAACTTTGCGGAAGGTGACCCATGTAGAGCCCTTTGCAAGATAAATTTTGCAAAACAGACCATTAGATTAGATGTACTACTTATGAATTTTATGTTCACAAAAATTTACTATGATCAAACGGCCGGCTTATGAAAAAACAAACTAGGAAAAATTGGTGACATTTTAAAGAACAAAAAAGTCAGAATTTTTCACTGTGACATTTTTCAGAAATCGATCGTTGGATCACTGTAAGTTTTGGAGATCATGAAATTCACAAGCAGTTCTTCTAATTCAATGGTTGGTTTTTCAAACTTTATTCTGTAGTGAGCTCTATACAGGTTGCATAAGGTGCACCTTATAATAGCATGCCTGTGGATATAGTTAATTAGTAATGCATTTAGCTTTTGATTTGATCAAGGCTTTGCATTGGGCAGGTTGTTCTGGGTTTAGGCCGGGCTGTACTTGGTGCTAGTGACTGCTAAATTCCAAGCCCAATCTCGGGCTTTAATATACTAACATAACTCTAACCTTAAATCCGAATAGTTAAGTCCAGAGCCAACATTATATGGTTAAATTAAAATACATTATTATTAATCAAATAAATTTGATATAGAAACCAAATTTTATATTAATAATTATTAAAATTTAGTAGATTAAAATTTTGTGCACTTATACCAACATAATTAAAGAGGTACCTGAGCTTACTCCAAAATCTTTCAAATCTTAAAGAATAAAGACATCAGCTCACCACTACCAAATGGGTCAATACGAGAGGCCAAAGACTGTTCAATGATTAGGCCAAAGCCTGTTCAATGATAACTCTAACTTTGAGGGTTGACATGAAGATGATAATGTGTATTTGTGTGCACTTCCTATTAAATTTATGTGCAACTTCAACTCTTTGCACTCTAAATCTGCGTAATGGGTTGCAAGCACTTCCAAGCTTCTCTCATTTTTAGAGAAGGAAAGAAGCCTTTTCTCTGTTGCTCTTCTCTGCTAATGAAATCTTATAAACTAACATGCATGCCTCAACTCTGTATATATATATATATGGTTGAAATGTGAGCATGTCTGTATGTAGAGTTTGCTTTTTAAGGACTATTTCATTGAGTGGGAAATAATAAATAATACTTTGTAGTTGATAAACAATACATCCACAAGTACCAAATGAAATAATAAATAATAGTTGAACTATTTCATTTGGGGGACGATGGGGCCTAGGCGTAGGGGAAGAAAAGTGTTGTGGTATGAGGGAAGGGGGAAGGAAAGTGTTGTTCGGTAGAGATAATTTTATCTCTTCAAATAGATTTGAGGAGGAGGATGGAAAGTGATGTGATATTATCGGTCTTCTCACTCTCTCAGTTATATTAAAAAGATAAAAATACCCCTTCTAATTGGCAACCGACCATAAGATTGGGCAGACTGACTGCGTTTAAATTAAGACGAGGCCTAGGTGTAGGGGAAGGAAAGTGTTGTTCGGTAAAGATAATTTTGTCTCATCCAATAGTGTTGTGATATTTTCGGTAGGGGATAATTTTGTCTTCTCACTCTCTCAGTTATATTAAAAAGACAAAAATACCCCTTCAAATTGGCAACCGACCATAAGACTGGGCAGACTGACCGCGTTTAAATTAAGACGGGAATCCCTTATAATTTTTTTTTTTTTTTTTTTGGTTGGGGGGGGTGGGGGGGAAAGGAGGGGGGTTTGTAAGCAATGCTGTTATTATAAGAAGTTTCGGATAAAAGTAATTGAAAAAAAATGTATATAAAATATAGATGTGTAGGGTAGTCCATGAGATCCTAAAATAATAGGGTTTCCAAGTATCATATCAATTACATAACCATAAAAATCAGGCACAAGTAATAAAAATCAAGTAGAGACCAAATTAAACGAGACCCAACTAAATGTCTAATTAAATACCCTAAAATGGTAATAAGAAATTACAAAACAATCAATTTCATATGCTTCTCAGGTGTTGTAAAAAGTGAAGCACAAAAAAATGAAAACCTTATGTGTTTAATATCTATATCACTACTAATATAAAAAATGTTATAAATCCTTTTACAAACTATTAGGTTCGATTTATACGGTTTGGTTTTTAGTAAAATTAAACAAATTAAAGTTTTTATATTTTTTCAAATCGAACCAAATCGTAGACATTATAAAATTGGACTCAACCATTTGGGTCTGATTGGAACACGGAATTGAAATTAAGATAAAGAATTGGAATTTAAATTCTAATTCTGATGGAATTGAAATAAGATTCTGATGTTTGGATGACACAAAAATTTCAATCCTACTAGAATTGGAATTGAATTACATGGGTGAAAAATTAAAGAAAGAACCAAGCATATGGATAGGGGAAAAAAAAGTATATTGCATTCCTGTGGAGATGAGCATCCGCCACTTGCTGTCAATAATATAGGAAAATGCTTTATGTCCCAAAAATATTGTCCCAAAAGTGAATTCCAAATGATGTGGCCCATGATCTAACCCTTCTATTTTTTAGCAAATTCTTTATTGATAATAAATAAAGGCGTAGAATTTATTTGGAATGTTTTCTTGGAACAAACATTTGGGATATATAGCAATATTATTACTGATATATATATATATATATATATATATAGATGATGAACGTCGAATAACTTGCAATCATTTCCAATAGTACTGGCAAAACAATTCCAACTTATACTTCTGTGTACCAAAACACTTATCATTTCCTTATTACAACATGGAAAAAGGACATAAAATTCGCAATTATCACATGTATTAAAACATTTATATCTAAAATATAGAAAGTATGAAAGCAAATTCCTATTACTTCATCAAATAATTGCGGTGCAATTTGTTTGATAATCAACTTTTTGTTAGATCCACTACTACAAAACATGGCAAAGACGACACTTTTTTTTGGACTTACCACGACACTTTTGATAAGTGTCGTTAAAGCCAATCAAAATACGACACTTTTCTAAAAAGTGTCGTGCAAATTAATAATTTTACGACACTTTTAACAAATGTCGTGAAAACAGGGTTTATAACGACACTTTTACATAAGTGTCGTGAATACAAGGTTGATAACGACACTTATACAAGTGTCGTGAAGTTAAGGTTTATAACGACACTTGTAAAAGTGTCGTGCAAATTAATGTATTTAATTAACATCATCTTTTATTGTCCATACAACACCGTTTTCCCTTGTGGCTTATCACTCCCACCGTTGGATGAGATGTTCCATATAAACACATTGTGCATGCAAAAAATCACATAGATCCGACGGTTGATTTTGAGAACATTTAAATTGTACATTTAAACTTGGTGTATATAATTCTTATATATATATATATATATATATATATATATATATATATATAT
>JAESVK010000143.1:3569464-3593865 GCA_017140935.1 Hamamelis virginiana | reverse complement strand
AAAAAAAAAAAAAATACAAAATAGAACACTAAGAATACCGTCAATGGTAACAATTAAAAAAAAAAAATTTTAAATGATGATTGGTGAGAAATATATACTCTATCTATGTAGAATAGTTTTATTCACACAAATTTATATTTGTATATTTATTTTAACTTAATACTTCATTGGCTGATATTCTGGCAAAATGGAGAACCATACACACATGCACGAGATCCATATCAAATGTCACCATTGGAATCAATGTTTCAAACAAAACAAAAATTTAGCCAAAGAGATAGATAAAAGGAATGAGAGCTTCAACGGTGGCTTACCAAGTGGGTTTCACACCGGCGAGAAGCTTCCCTGTTGAAACTTCGTGGTCGTTGGGGGTCAGATTCCGTGGCTGCTTCAACAATAGAGAGGCAGAGAATCAATGGAGAGGCAGAGAGCCAGAATGAGTGAGATGGGAAGAGAGAGAGAGAGAAAATAGTTCCACTTTTATTGGGTGTTTCCAAATAGACACCATGCAAAGGATATGGATGATGTATCAGATAAGAATTATCAGTTTGAAGTGGAGTCTCTTATCATAGTTTGAAATGAAATTATCTATTAAGAATTATCTATATATCAGTTTGGTATTGAGATTTTTATAAAATTAAAAAAATAAAAACAACCAATGAGAATGAAGAAAGGAGAGAATTAAGGAGAGAAGAGAATGAAGGAGGAACGCAATTCTAGAGCCGCCACATCAGTGTAGAAAACTGCTCTCTCTATATATATATATATAGATATACAGGAATGATATAGCACGGTCGGCCGTGCAAAGCTTATGTGCGGTCAAATTTTTTAAACCGTCCGATTATATGAATGGTTGAGATGCATGCAGAGAATCACGAATTTTAAGAAGACTTTTCAGAGCAGCAGACTTTTAAGACAATACTTTCCCTCTCCTCTCATTTTCTCCCCCAAATCGGCAAATCCCTTTTTCTTCTCTCTCTCCTCTCCCTTCTCGCAGCAGCACCAGCTGCCCTTCGCCGGGGCTTCCTGACTCAGAACTTCAAAATGCTTTAGCCAAATTGATTGAGCTTAAGGCTATATATGGAAACACAGAACAAGATCTGAAGACAATTTGTGCATTCAAAACTGGGAAGACGAATTGGTAGTTTGCATCCAAAAGTTTATTAATGTTACAGAAAATTTGAGTTGCCATTAGTCTTCTGAGAGCATAGATATTAGCTCACTGACTGAACTCCAGCGTATAGCAAGAATTCTTCTGCAGCAAAGTTGAAGCGATGAACTCTTTTGCAGTTCATAACTTGGGTGTGGCCAAATTTTGTCAGTTATTTAGGTCTTTGGAGAGCCTCTTCCTTGGCTGTGTTTCCACCATTGTGACCTACCAATCCGTTGCTAAATTTGCTGTTGGACCATTGCTTTCAATATTTTGGAACTGCTGGATGATGCAGAGTACAGTTTTGTGCTCATTCGAGCATGCGATGTAAAATATAGATTATAGATATGACAACTCTGTCTTAGGCTAGTGATAGCGAGATTGGTATAAGAGTCTCAACTCTTGAAACGTTTAGTTGACCAACCCTGTGTATATTTTGTTGTATGACATACAAATTGATAGAAATATCTGCTATTATTGGCAGGAGGCTTAGTGTTTGTTTTTGTTGTGAATTGAGTGTTTGAGAGTGATGGTGCTCCCAAGTAATTGGTTGTCTTGTAATCCTACTTTTTGAGGTGAGGTGGGTTTCAACCAACAAAAGGAGAGGTTGTTGGCCATGACCAACTCTCTACAAATTTTGCTGTTCATTCAACTGACTTGTTTTCAAAGTCAATACAAATTGGTTTGTTTGGTTGTTCATCCAGCTTACCAATATGGGTGTTGCATTATTTTAATCTCTCTCTCTCTTGTGGGGAGGTGTTTGGGGGAAGATAATTAATGGTATAATCACTTTTTTATATCTTTTTTTTTTTAATATCATCATTTGTTCCCTTAGGGGGGAAATTGAAACAGAGGAGCATTGATGTAATGCTCTCTGTAACAAATGGAAGAAATAGGCAGAAAAAAATACAAAAGAAAAAAAGAATTCCACTAAGACTTGTTTAAACTGTATGTTCCCGCTGCTCTTCCTCTTCGTCGTCTTCTTCATCTAAGTTTGAGGCATCATCATCATCAGAAATCTGATTTATAGACAAAAATGAATTGGGTTTAGTTGCTGCTGCTGCTGCGAGATCGTACTTTGGGGAAGCCCGGCGAAGCTTTTTGAAGCTTCGTCATCATCATCAATCGATTTGGCTGAAGCTTTCTGAAGTACTGAGTCAGGAAGCCCAGGCAGCTGCCGCTGCTGCTGCAAGAAGGGAGAGGGGAAAGAGAGAAGAAGAAGGGATTTGGGGGAGAAAATGAGAGAAGAGAGAGAAAGTATTGTCTGAAAAGTCTGCTGCTTTGAAAAGTCTTCTTCAAATTCGTGATTCTCTGCATGTATCTCAGCCATTCATATAATCGGACGGTTTAAAAAATTTGACCGCACATAAACTTTGCACGGCCGACCGTGCTATATCATTCCTGTATATATATATATTCACTATCTTTATTTATGAGCACAGTAAAAATAGAAGTAAAACCAACAGTAGCAACCGTAAAAGCACCGATCGTTGGAGCAGATTTCAAAGATTGAAGTAAAAAATGTGTGGAGTTTCAGGCCAGGCTCATCCCTCTGATTTCTGGCGAGGGGCAGCTGCTCCGGTGAAGAAGCCAGTGGATCTGACGGCGGTGGGAAGCTGCTCCGGCCATGCAGATTCAAAGATATACATTCATATATCTACATACCTTGAAAGTTAATAAAGACAACGTTTGATTCGAAAAGCTTCTTTAAAATCCAAAATAGACTGATTTTAGAAGCCGCCGTAGTGGTAAGATCGCTTCAGCAGCTAGATCTCTTCGCCATCGAAGCCGCCGTGGTTGATCTAATCTGCCAGCGAGTCAATACAGTGAAGAAGCAGCAGAAAATCTGGCGTTATCCGGCGAGCTCGATTTTGAATGCATGAAACCACCAGCAGAAGCCATGAAACCACCGGCGGCAAGAAGAAGAAGAAGAGAAGTCAAAACTTCAAATGAAGCCATGAAACCACCGCAGCAAGAAGAAGAAGAGAAGTAGAAGCTTCAAACGGAGGTCGAGATTGGAGATTGGAAGCTTTGAACTCATTGTAATCCATTTTAGAGAGAGATAGACTTTTGGGGAAAATGACGAGTGCTGAGTGCTGAGTGCTGCAATACCTCATGTTGCCACATAAGACAGTAACTATAAATACGGAAAGTTTGGACTCGAGAAATAGCATTTTCCTTTAAGGTAATTATAAATACGGAAAGTTTGGACGGGAGAAATAGAATTTTTCCCTTTTTGTTTTTGGTTTGGTAGGTGCAGGGTGGTGTTCCCCATGTGATTCATTAGAAAAAGGTTATTTCATTTTTTATCAATATAAGTTAACTGATAATCTCCGAAATATTCAGTTTTAATAAATGGGTGTCGATGCACTTTCATGTATGTATGTTTAATTCTAAAAAGGCGATTCATTAGATGATATATATGCCCTCCTAGTCCTACATATATAGCAACCAGTCCCGATCTTATAAAGACATCCTTACCTATCTTATCGTCAATCCACTTTTATTGGAATAAGTATTTTAAAAAAATGACCGTTCAATTTGATAATCCACTTTCACTGGAATAGGTATCACTGTTTGGCTTGCCCTCAGGGCCGGTCCTAACTTCTATAACTACATTTGAATGCATTATTTTATATATATTCAGCATTGGTTGCATGGTTAATTTTCGTCTAAGCACAGTTTTTCACTTCAAATATTTATAATCTAAAGCAATTTTCTTTTTATGATTTTTCAAGTGAGCAAATGTTCATTTCCTTCCGCTCGTGCCATACCATCAATCATGCATATTTGTCATGCCATTGCTCTTTGGCCTCCTCCAACTAAAGTAGACTCTCCACATAGGATTTTGGATTATTAGTGTAATGCTATGCATAGTTGGAAAGTATTACCACAAAAAAAAGAATAGGGGTAGTTTTAAAAATTCATAGTATTTCATTTTTTGTAGTGATACTTTATTAAGGTGCATAGCATTTTCTTTTGGATTAAGAAGGAAATTCAAACTCATTGCCAAATGCCAATTAATATTACTCTCAAATCTGCTGGCATGTTGCTTCTTTCTTCAGTCTTGATATAAAAGTTTGTGTAGTCGTATCCCTGAAATAGTTTTGGACAGATATTTAGGCGGTCATGAGTCCATCAGCTGTGGTCTGGACAAGCCCAATCCATGAATAACTGGGTCATTTTGTACGGCCCATCCAATGGTGCTCTTTGTCTAGATTTGGACAAAACTAATTCCACGTACTCTTTGTCTTTTCAAACAGCATTGTTTGTAATACGTGTAAAAGGCATGTGTTATTTTTTCAAATATGATGTGTAAAGAGATATGTCACAGAATAAAGAAAGAGAAGGGGAGAGTCTATTATAAGATCAAAGTGACTTAGGCAAAGCTATGTAAGGTGGTCTATTAAGGATCAAGTGTAAAATATATTTTGAAAAATTAATTATTAAATTAAATATATTTTTTATCTATGTCATACATGCTGAAAATTACAGTAATCAAATGGTCGATTTTGAAAATATCAATGTGAAAAATTATAAATTTTTTGTTCTTAAAAATATTACTACTTTTTCACAGACAGTATTTTGAGAAATCAAATCTTGGATAACTATAAATTTTAGTATGGATGACATGTATAAAAAGAACATCTAATCAAATGCTTGAATTTTTTTAAAATTAAAGCTATTTTGTAATTAATTCTAAGCAAATTATCCTACACAGTTACAAAGGAGCAGGAAACTCATTTTCCCGTCAAAGGCAATATAGTGCCACGATTTAATAAACTCCCCATAAAAAGTAGCAGCAGACTAATTTTCCTGTTAACGCGTGGGAATACAGTGCCATGAAGACTCATTTTTGTTAAAGGGAATATAGTGCCACGATTTTTCCAAGCATCCGAGTGACAATTATTCGAAAGCAAACCATATATATATATACTAGTATTGACCCGCGCGATGCGCGGCCTACGCGATAACACAACCAATAGAAAAAATCAATAACACAACCAATACTAAAAATCAACTCTATTCACTGAACATGATAATATAAAAACCTCCGTTTGGTAGTAAAAATGGGAAAATAAAACGGCATATAAATTTATAAAAGTTAAATTTTTCATTGTTTGAGACCCAAGAAAACAAAACCCTCTGCTAAATTGAGCCCAACACAGCTATTTGTCATAGTTCAGGTTAGGATTCAATTTTTATAGAAACCAAAACAATATAGATACTGCATCTATACATCACTAATCTATCACCACATATATAGAATATAAATAAATAAAAATTCAACCTCTATAAACTTCGCTCATAAAATAAAACACTAAGTCACGGACGCTAACCCCATGCTTCAATCTATCTTCAAATCAAACCCTAGTAATAAAAATAAAATAAAATAAAAATTACTTACAGTCAAAGGAAGTGCAACACCTTTAAGCCCTAAGCAAGAGTGAGAGTTAGACAAATCAAGTATAACATAAAAGCAGTTCAAAGATAATTGTTTGAACAAAAACTGGGCACATTAATTGGTTCATAACCAAACTGAACAAAATTACAGCATCGGCAAACAGGCCCTAATGCAACAATACATACCCCGAGGTCTTAAGACCACTCAAATTAACTTTATTTTCATGTTTATCTGTTTGGGTGGGGGACCAATTAAGCATGCTAAAAAATACTGACAAACACAAAGCTAAACTAAACACACACTAAAAGGCCAGTTGCCTTTATCTGCATTTGCACCTGCACCTCCTAAGCTTTTAAACCTATATTGAATTAAAGTGTATGTGTGTGTATATATGTCTGTGTGTTGGAGGAAGAAATGATAAGACCAAGCGATTGCGTGTGTGTGTTGAATTGTATGTGTAGGGTAGATTTTGAAGCGTGTAATTAAACAGAGAAATCAATTATTAACCTCTATTAATCAAAGGGAACTATTGATCGAAGCTTCTCCACCTCTGTGGCATTAATATTGTAATAAATAATAAATAGACTTGTTAACCTGTTTATCTATAATTTTTTTTGGGAGAGTGTATACTTGGAATGTGAAGGGTTGCATAAATTGTTGTGCATTTGGTGGGAATTAAAGATAATGGGTGTGTTTGAACCAATAGAAATGAATGAATGGAGTGAATCAAGGAGAGAAGAGTATGAGGGAGGGAAGTAATTCTAGGCCGCCACATCAGCACAACTGCTCTATATATAATAAGATATATTTGGTAGAAATGTAAAGAAATGATCAAGTCAGCATTTGTTGACTTAGCCAAAATTAACAAACACTCAAATAATAGTTAAATATCGGCTTGAGTGATGATCTAAGCCACTTAAGTGATCTAACAGTCATTTAAGTATTTTTCATATATGATGTCTTCGGTGCACAAAAGCGGGGGTCTTTTTCATATATGATGTCTTCGGTGCACAATTGCAATCGAAAAGCCATGCATGTTAGTTGATATATATATAGAAAAATATTCTAGTCAGGTTATGCTGACTTTAGTTAAAGTGAGCAAATAATACAAACCCTTGGATTGGAATCTTGAGATGAATCTTCCATTAAGTGAATGAGAATCCAAGGGCTTATGTTATTTTCTGACTCTAGTTAAAGTGAGCAAATGCTCCCTAAGGGTTTGTTCCTTCTGCAAAAACATGAGGAGATCCAAGAGAAAAGGTAAGGTGAGCAAGCTTGGAAGTGGTTGCAATCCAATACGCAGATTTAGAGTGCAAAGGGTTAAAGTTGCACACAAATTGAATAGGAAGAACACAAGAAGTACACATTACCATCTTCATATTAACCATCAAAGGTATCTCTCTCTCTCTCTCTCAGGTCTGGTCTTTGTGTTTGGTTTCTTTTCCTATTTCTCTCTCCTCTCATTAGATGAACTCTATTACTATATTTCTTTGCCGGTAGCTGAATCATATCTTCGGCATTGACCCACTCTTAATGTAACTCTGATATATTAGATAGATTTTGCTATTTTTAATTTTATTTATTTATATATATAAATTTGTTCAGAAACAGGGAAGAGAATAAAGCTAGTGGGCACATTACCTGTATGGACTTTTTTTTTTTTCATGATTTCGTTTCTCTTCATTTGCTGTTATTTACCATAGTAAAGAACCTATGTGTGTGTTTTCATTGAGAGATCAGGGGGTTTTCTGGGGAGTTTTTGGAGTGATTTTAAAGGATTAAGAAAGTAAAGGTCTCTCTCACTGATGTTTTGTTTCAGCTCAAACTGGATTGCTTTCTGTTCTCTCTAGGATTATGAATTTTCTGGGTGGTGTTTGTTTTCTTTTCTTTTCTTTTCTATCTGGCAGGACAATTCACTAAAATGGGGTTTATTAAATTGCCCTCTTTAAGAATTTTGGGGGGCATTTTAGTCATTTTTTAGGTTTTTTTTTTTATTATTAAATTGAAAAAACCGGCCGGTTCAATTGAACCGTTAAAAAATCCATTAAACAGACAGTTAAACTGACGGTCAACCGGTTGAACCAGCCGGGCCGATCCGGGTTTGATAACAATGGTTTAAAATGCATAAAATAAAATTTTTATTAACAATGGTATTTTTTAATTTAACCCTCTCATATTAGGCTTTTGTATTAGCTATTGAGATTTATGGTTAGACTGTTTGTAGATTGAAGCCCAAGATTGGGCTTAAATTTAAGCCAGGAGTAGCATCCCGGCTAGTGCCGCCCAAACATAGACCAGCCTACTCAATGGAAGGCATTACTCGAATGAAAAGCTAATTGCATTAATATATATATACCAGTCCTACTATAAGGTGCACCTTATGCAACTACGCAAAGTTGTGTAAGGTGACCTCTATAGGGCCAAATGCATAACTGCTTATGAATTTAATATTCTTAAAAAATCAGTGATCCAACGATCGGTTTCTGAAAAATGCCACAGCGAAAAATTATGACTTTTTCTTTAAAATGAGCAATGCTATATATCGTTATAATGAATCACTACAAGTATTGTTACTAGAAGAAAATGAGAGTAGTTTTGGGAAATAGCTCATTAGTATTTTTGGAATTTCACGATCTTTCTTTCTTGCAGTGATACATAGAATTTTCCATTTAAAATTATTGGTGGGTTGATATAGAATGAAATACGTTTAATTTTGTATTTTGTTTTGTAACCTTATTATAGCCAAATTTCGTTTGGCCATTTATAATCCAGTCCAAATCTATTGTAACCTAAACTCGAGCAATTGCCAAAGCTTTCAAGACTAGTCCACACGGTTAGAGATGCACTTGCCCAACTATTTCTCTTAATTGAAAGCAAACGTTGCTCTCAACTAACTTGTCTTCCATCCTCAAATGAGTTTTTGTTTCTATATATATATATATTTTTTTTTATGGTGGTGGCTGGATCTTCTACTCATGAGGTTCTTCAAAATTTTAATTAAAAACTCTCTTACTATTACTTAACTCAACAAAAAGTTAAATCACAAATTACACATTTGCCATTACATCTCTATTGCTTTTTCTATGATTCATTCATGGGCATAGCACATGAATAATAAAGATGCATGCTTTTATGTGTGTATTTTCTTTCTCTTGGAGAAATAATAGAGGAGTGAGGAGCCAACATCATAACAACATTATATATATATATATATAGATATATATAGTCCTATCATAGGGAAGTTAGGAGTACATCCATAAATGCATTTGAGTGCCTTTTTTTTGTGTGTATATATTTAACAGTTTCTTAATTTTCATCCAAGCACTAGAAAATTTTGCAATCTAAAGCAATTTTCTTTTGATGATTTTTTTTTTCAGCCATTGCGATGTGGTCATCATATATGTCATACCATTGCTGGTTGGCCTCCTCCAAGTGGATTTTCAAAGCAAAGACGCATCACCATTTCAGACACACCCTATATATATGTGGGTTTTCTTCATTGCCTTGTGCACTTGTAGCATAAGCATTTGGATTAAGAAGCATTGCCCAAATTATTCTCAAATCTGCAAGCATCTCACACTATTCTCGGGAGCTCTTTCTACACTCTCTCTAGCATCTATTTTTCTCCAACGCTTGCTTGGGCGGCCGATCATTTTCCTTGTATGAACTCTTTTGCTTGTCATGGTAACGCGCCATGGAATTTTGCATGTTTTCCATTGGATTTATCCAATGATTATGAATGGACTACTTCAAGTGCTTAACATCTTAAAAAGGATCATAGGACGCTGCAACTCGCGGCAGTTGCCTCCTCTGTCCACATAGTAACTATTCAGATTTTGTATCTATTTTATTAGCAAAATTTTCCCACCACACAAACAAAATAAATGCTTGAATATGTTAATTTGTTCTCTATATCATATTAGAGATATATGTATCTAAGGATTTTGTTACTACTGTCAAGCCAGCCTGTTGTGTACAACTTACTGTTTTTATATTATACTTTGAAGTATTATATATGATTAATAATAATATTGAATAACTTGCAATGGTAGGGTGATGATGGGGTGAGAGGGCTGAGCAATGTTAGCTCTCTCTCTCTCTCTCTCTCTCATGAGGAGCGTAGAGGCTTGATTGTTATGGTATTTACACCATCTAATTTGGCAAATCTGAAAATTTTTTTAAATCTTTTTTTTTTTGTTTTAGTTTACCAATGGGACATACTAGATCAGCAAGAACAGAGTTTTATTTTATTATTAAAAAGCAAATAAAAACTACAAACCGAAAATCTCTGAAGCAAAACCAAAATTGATATAAAAGTTGGTGTAGACTCGTATCAAAGAAATAGTTTTGGACAGATATTTAGGCGGTCATGAGTCCATCAACTGTGGTCTGGACAAGCCCAATCCATGAATAACTGAGTCATTTTGTAGGGCCCATTCCAATGGTGCTCATTCCACGTGGACAAAACTAATTCCACGTGGAACGTTCCTTTGACTTCCCTATTTTCCGCACCCAAAACCAAAAGAATCAACACCGGGTCCGAAACACCCCATTGGCCCCATTGACATCCCTTTTTTCCACACCCAATTGCCATCCCTATTGGTCTGATTGTCTTATTTACGGAAAGCCCGTGCAGCCTTCCTTAGCCTGCATTTGCTGCCTAAAAGAGTGCAGTTATACAGAGTGAAAAGGATGTTTAGAATACTAAAATATTTCTACACGTAGCCAATTTGAAGGGGTAGTATGGTTTTGTTCCTTATGCAAAAACATGAGGAGATCCAATGTTTTAAAACCCGGATTGTTCATCAAACCGGAAAAGTTACCGGATTAAGGGTCAACCGATTCAACTGTCGGGTCAACCGGATTGAACCGTGACATCACCATGACGTCATAAATATATTATTATTTATTAGAATAAAAGCTGTAAATGATTCAAAATATAATTTTTTTTTAAATGTTTGTACAATCAATTCATATATTTGAATTTATGTGCAATCATCAAAATTGAAAATTAAAAATTACTATTGATCAATCTTTATTATATATATTTTTTAAAATGCAAGATAAGAATATTGTATTATTAAATTAGGTGCTTGGGTTTCTTTTTGCTATTTGGGATTTTTTAAGACTAATTTTCCTTTTTAGCCTTCTTGGCTTTAAGATATTTTAAAAAGATTGGGGCTATTTTAGTCATTTTAGCACCTTTAAAAAAAAAAAAACCACCCGATTTTTTAACTGGGTTGATCGGGTTTTGCAAAAGAGAGCGGTTTTTGACTTGAATGGATTTTTGTGGATTAAACCAACCGAAGAGGGGACCGGTTCCCGGTTCAGGCCGGTCCGGGTTTTATAACATTGGTAGCATCCTGGACAGTGCCACCCAAACATAGACCAGCTTGCTCAATGGAAGGCATTTCTCGAATGAAAAGCTAAATACATTAATATATATATATATATATATATATATATATACCACTCCTTCTACTATAAGGTGCACCTTACTTAAAATTGTGTAAGGTGACTTTTATAGGGTCAAATCCATAACTGCTTTTGAAAAATCAATTGCTGTATTAGATAAACTACTTATGAATTTATTATTCTTAAAAAATCAGTGATCCAATGATCGGTTTCTGAAAATGCCACAGCGAAAAATTATGACTTTTTTATTCTTTAAAATGTCACCAGTTTTTTCAGAAACCCACGTTAGATAAATCACTGTGATTTTTGGCGAACATGAAATTCATAAGTAGTACATATAATCTATTGATCGGTTTTTCAAAATCACTGGAGTAGATACACTTTTTATGAATTTTATATTCGCCAAAAATCAAAGTGATCCAACGGTCAATTTTTTATAAATGTCATTGTGATTTGTAATATTTTTGTTCTTCAAAATATCACCATTTTTTTTTCTAGTCAAGTTTTTACAAAACCAACCATTTGATCATTATGATTTTTTATGAACATGAAACTCATAAAAAGTGTATCTCATCTAACAATTGTTTTTTCAAAATCTATTATGTGTTTAGCCCTGAACAGGCCACTTTACACATTTTTCGATAGAATGTACCTTATAACAGTATCCCTACTATGTATTACAAGAATGCGATTACAAAGTGCACCTTACACTAAGTTGTGTAAGGTGATCTTTATAGGGAAAAATGCAAAATTGAATTTGAAAAACCAACTATTGGATTAGATGAACTACTTATGAATTTCATGTTTGCTAAAAATTACAGTGATCCAACGGTCGGTTTCTGAAAAACTAAATAGGAAAAATTGGTGACATTTTAAAGAACAAAAAAGTCACAATTTTTTACTGTGGCATTTTTCATAAACCGACCGTACGTTGGATCACTGTGATTTTTTATGAATATGAAATTTACGAGTAGTTCATCTAATCCAACAATCGATTTTTTTAAAATCAGTTTTTACTGTGGCATTCTTTTTACAGTGAATCAAGCATTAAGTGAAAAGAAATCCAACAATCCCCCTAAGGTTTACATTTATTTGCACACACCCCCCTTCCGTTATACTTTCCATCATATGTATATAAACTGACTAAAATACCCTCATTTCTTTGCAAATTTAAATTGCATTGACCTCCCCTAAGATTTGGCAAAATTATAAAAACCTCCCCTATTTAACAAGATTACTTTGAAGGATCATATCTCTCACATATGAACTTCAATTTGAGTAATTCAAATTGCTATAGAAAGCTCTCATGAAATATTTTCGATTACAACTTGAATTACTCTATCTGGATTTGAAATGAATAAGTTATAGGCCTTCAAATTTGGGGGGGGAAATCAAAAAATTCCAAGTTAGTTTTACGTAGAAAAATATAATTTTTTTCCTCAACTTTAAATTGAAGGCTTGTAACTTTTTTGTTTCAAAACCAAATCGATTGATTCGATCAAATTTCTCTTAAAACCATGACATGATATCTTTTCACATGAATTTGAATCACTTAAATTAAATGTTTTTTGTAAGATATATGACCCTTCAAAGTCGGCCCGTTAAGCTAAAAAATGTTACAAAAATTTGGTGAACTGAATATTTTGAGTCGATTTTTCTGAGATTTTGAGGGTGGTATTGTGCACCACCCTACGAGTGCCAAAGTAGAATGTATGAGTTTTCCATAATAATTTGAATAATTCAATTTGGCTTTGAAATGAAAAAATTGCCGATCTCCAAAGTTTGAATATTTTATTTTATTTTATTACCAATTATGATTTATAGAGAAGATATTTTATTTTACTTTATCTATTTTTAATACAGAATAGAAAAGATTTTATTTTTGTAACTCCTTAAAAAGTTATAATTGGACCGCTCTGTACATTACATTTTCATTGGAAGCACAACAAGTTTAGATAATTTTTTTGAAAAAATGATCTCCAAAGAACTAATTGTAAAATAGATTTTGAAAAATTGATCGTTGAATTAGATTAACTTCTTATTAATTTCATGCTCCTCGTATATGAGGGAGTCTATTATAAGTGTCTTTTGCTTAATTTAATGAGGTTAGTATTGAATTTTCACACCATTTATATGTTGGTAGTCAAAATTATAAATTTGATTGAATTTGAGGTTAGTTTTTTCATTTTCAGGCATCCAACAACAATAAGGACAAAATAGGCAATTTCAAAAAATTACATGATGATGTTAGCAATTTCCAGAAGAGAGGTGTTTGCACATAAACATAAACTTTAGGGGATAGTTGGCATTTTTCAAATCCTAAGGGAGGTCCCTGTACTTATATCAAACTTGAGGGGAGGTCATGATTGCCAATAACAATAAGGCCAAATTTGGCATTTTTAGAAATTTAGTGGCTGATGTCAACAATTTCTGATGATTTTTTTATGGAAAATGTAACAGAAGGGAGGTGTTTGCACATAAACATAAACCCTAAGGGGGTTGTTGGAATTTTTCAAAACTTATGGGAGGTTCCTGCAATTACATCAAATCTCAGGGGAGGTCACTGCATTTTACCCTAAAATCATTTTTGGAGAACTATTTCTTAACATAATTCTTTAAAGTTATGTTCAATCATATTTTCACATATCAAAACTTGCATATTAAAAGTGATTGTGGCCAAATTTGGGGCCCAATATGAAAACTAAACAATTCATCCTATTATCATTCAAGTCATCTAAAAGTAATTATTATTCATCTATTAGATCAAGTGGAAATTTAAACTCCAAAAATGTTTTAAGAAAAGCTAATGCAAACAAGCCCATGAATATTTTCAATATTTGAACCAACTCTAAGCAGAAAGCTATCTCTTAAGGGTCGTTTAATTTGTGTTACATTTTCCTAAAATCACTTTAGAAGTTTAAAATTTTACTTGATCTATGAGATGAAGTGATAATTACTTTTAGATGACTTAAGGAATGATAAGATGAAAGACAAAATTTTCATATTAAAAGTGATCGTGCCAAAAGTGAATAGTCCAAACTTTTGTCACAATCACTTATAATATGAAAAATTTGATATGTGAAGATATGATTTGAACATAATTCTAACTAGATATATGAAAAAATAATTTTTTTTTTTTTTTTTAAAAGCTAATACAAGCACGCCCTAAATAAAGCTCAAATTAGTAAGGACGTTGCAGCAAAGTTGATGATCCCATTCCAAATACCCCCGGCCACCATATGTGTCACTATAAGGGATATTTCTGTCTTTTCATTCAAACCAAGTCAAGCTGCAACAGTGCAATGATGATCTAAAGTCGCTATGTTGGATAAGAGAGAACCGACCATGAAACCCAATTTAAGGGGTATTTTTGTCTTTTGAGATAACCGAAAAGACAGAAATATCCCTACAAAATTGATAATCCCATTCCAAACACCAACCTATTTAAGGGGTATTCTGTCTACTCACTAAAATGAGCAAATATCGCTATATATATATTTCAAACTGTGTCTATTGCATGTCGGTATATAAGTTGGGGAAGTCAGAAAAAGGACCGACCCGAAATCCCAATATTGATTTCCCCGTGGTTTCCATTATGCCAAAGGTAAACCATATTGTTTGTATATATATATATACATATACAATATAGTTGAGGTAAATACAGCCATGCATTTTAGTTGGATTTATAGTACTTGCAACTCAGGAGAGATATAAAGGTGATCAGAAAGCTATTTATAGTCAGGCAAAAATATCCCTCCAACTCTATTTATATGGTTCCCTTCTGTAAAAAAATGAGGATCTCCAGTACAGATGGTGAGGTGACCGAGCTTGGAAGTGCTTGCAGCCCAATACTCAAATTTAGAGTGAAAAGGATTAAAGTTGCGCTCAAATTGATCAATAGGAAGAACGCAAACATACATTATCATCTTCATGTTAACAATCAAAGGTCATTCTCTAAACTAACTCTCTTAATTCTCTTTCTCCTTTTTTCTTTTTTGCCTCCTAAATATTATAACATATATATATATATATATATATATATATATATATATATATATATATATATATATATTAGGGATGGTAATATCAGGTGCATCTGATACATCTTGTATCAGATTACCTCTTATAAAGCTACTTGCATATCATATTTTGGAAAACTAACCCTTAGATTGGATACCCCTCTTGTGTATGTCATGCCTGCTAAAAATCACAATGATTCAACAGTATCTTTTTGAAAAATGTTACTTTAAAAACTGTAACTTTTTTGTTTATTAAATTGTCATTTTTTTTTTTTACAGTAGGGTTTTTCAAATTAAAACCAACCGTTGGATCATTATGATCTTTGTGAATCATGACAGACATAAGAGGGATATATAATCCAATGATCAATTTTCCTAAACATAATCTGCAAGTGGTTCTACAAGAGATCACCTGATGCAAGATGCATTAGGTATACCTGATATATATATATATATATCCTAAATTTGTCTAATATTCTGGAGACTTGTTTGCTTGCCTATAAATGTGACCAAACAAAACATAACAAAAATTACAGCCTTATTTCAAAATTTGTCAATAAAGGAAATCTTGGTTAAGTTGAGTGAACAATTGGCGATGGCATGGGACCCATTGGGTAGGGGTGGGCCTCGAATTTTAAGATTTGAATGATTTTGGGACAAGCTCAGGCACCTTTTTAGTTTTTAGACAAGCCCAATCTAAAAATACTCAGTTAGCTAAATTTTAATAATTATCAATATAAAAGTTAGTTTAAATATACATTAATTTCATACATTATATAGGTATTTAATTTTTCACAGTTTATATTTAAGAAATCAGTGGTCCGATCACTTTAATTTTTGGCATGTCTGTCATACATAAGAAGAATATTAAATCCAACGGTCAATTTTTTAAAATACCCATTTTACATTAGCCAAAAGGCCAAGTCCTCATATAAGGAAATCCTCACAGAAATGGGTATATATATATATATATATATATATATACACACCCATGTCAAATAGAAAACTTGTACCTTTATTTTTGGTAATATGCAAACCCATTTCTTGTATTTCTATTTCGATCTATACATCCATGCTTTTATGTTTGTGTGTTTGTTTTCTTTTTCTATTTTCCTTCCCCTGGAGAAATAATAGAGGAGCTACCATAGCCTACATTTCCATAACAGAATTATATATAGTCAGGGATGTAGCCAGGGTGGGCGAAACTCTAAAAAAAATGAAATTTAAAGTTTTATCTTTTAAAAGTAACATGAAAAGTATCTATTAAAACTAATAAATTATATATATTTAATGTACAAAAGCACAAAACACTAGTAAATGAAACATAAATCATCAAAAAATAATTCATATTAATAAAATATTCACTAATCGATTACAATTATCCCCTTCGAGTTTTCATTTTTTGAAAGTGTTGTATGATAACCTCATTATCAATGCCATCAATTATGTTTTTCTCAATATATCCAATCAAGCTATCATTCATCAATTGATCGTCCATCCGACTGCGCAATCGACTCTTCACAATTTTCATTGCAGAAAATACCCTTTCTACAGTGGCAGTCACAACTGGGAGGGAAAGTGTCAATCTAAAAATTAAGTAAACTAATGGATACACTATGTTTCTTTTTATTTCAAACATTTTTTGAACTAAAGCACCAATTCCTTTCCATTGTGAAAAGTCACTAGAAGAACGCATATCAACAACATAATTCTCAAGTATAGCAAGATCAAATGCAGAAAAATTTGTTAGATAAAATGTAGCTAAGCGAATTAATAGTTGCTTGTTAAAAGCAGAAAAAGAATTATCTGACCTCAATCATGCTACACTAAGAAGCAATTTAATGTTTGCTTCAATAAAACAACTATTAAGCTCAAGAAGTTACACATTAATGATGAAATAAAATAGCTCAATGTAGTAGTGATGTAGGTTTTTATTTTTTATTTTTTAATGTCAGGGTGCCCACCCTCGCCCTATGCTTGCTACGTCCATGTATATAGTCATATCATAGAAAAATCAAAGTGCATTCATAAATGCATTTGGGTGCCTTTTTTAATCTTTTTTTTTTTTTGTTTCTCATTTGTATATTCATTCAATAGAGTTTAATGAATTTTCATTTTGAAAAGTCTAGGTCGCTATGTTGGATAAGAGAGAACCGACCACCGAAACCTAATTTAAGGAAATAACAGAAAAGACAGAAATATCCCTACAAAATCGACAATCCCATTCCAAATACCAACCTATTCAAGGAATATTTCTGTCTTCTCATTAAAATGAGCCAGTCAGGTCAACCTGCATCTAAGGTCGGCATATATGTAGGTGAAGTCGGAAAAAGGACCACCGAAACCACAATTTTAAGTGGTATTTTTGTCTTTTCAGGATTAAAATAAGTAAATAACCCCACCGGTATGACTATAGATGTAATGTAAGGCACATTTCTGCCTTTTCATATATGATACACAATCATCTATTAATTTCCCCGTCGTTTCCATTATTCCAAAGGTAACCATACTGTTTGTATATGTGTACACGCACACACAATCTAGCTGAGGTAAATACGTACAGCCATGCATTTTAGTTGGGTTTATAGTGCTTGCAAGTTGCAACTCAGGAGAGATGTGAATTGAAGGTGATCAGAAAGCTATTTATAGTCAGGCAAAAATATCCCTCCAACTCTATTTAGTATTTATACGGTTCCCTTCTGTAAAACAATGAGGAGCTCCAGTACAGATGGTGAGGTGACCAAGCTTGGGAGTGCTTGCAGCCCAATACTCAAATTTAGAGTGAAAAGAGTTAAAGTTGCGCTCAAATTGATCAATAGGAAGAACGCAAACATACATTATCATCTGCATGTTAACAATCAAAGGTCATTCTCCAAACTAACTCTCTTAATTCTCTCTCTCCTTTTTTTCTTTTTTGTTTCGTTTTGTTTACCTTGCGAGGACAAAATAGGGGTTGATACCTCAATCCTATTTAATCATTTCGTAGGAACCCTAAAAAATGATCCTCCTAAATATTACAACCCAAATATATATATATATATATATATATATATATAGAAAGAATATTCAATCCAACGGCCAGTTTTTTAAAATATTCATCTTACATAGTGATCTGACTATCGGTTTCTAAAATACAGACTATGAAAACTTATAATAATATCTAACAGTCACAGTTTTTCACAGTCTGTATTTTCAAAACCGACCATTAGATCACTGTGATTTTTGGCATGCATGGCATATATTGGAAGAATATGTAATCCAACGGTCGGTTTTCCAAAATTATTATCTTACATTGACTAAAAAGCCAAGTCCTCATGTAAGGAAGTCCTCATAAGAAAATTACTATATATATATATATATATATATATTAGGGATGGTAATATCAGGTGCACCTGATGCATCTTGCATCAAGTGACCTCTTATAGAGTTACTTGCATATCATATTTTGGAAAACTAACCCTTGGATTGGATACCCCTCTTGTGTATGTCATGCCTGCCAAAAATCACAATGATTTAATAGTCTCTTTTTGAAAAATGTCACTTTAAAAACTGTGACTTTTTTGTTCATTAAAATGTCATTATTTTTTTTTACAGTAGGGTTTTTAAAAAACCAACCGTTGGATCATTATGATTTTTGTGAATCATGACAGACATAAGAGGGATATATAATCCAACGATTAATTTTCCTAAACATAATCTCCAAGTGGTTCTAGAAGAGATCACCTGATGCAAGATGCATCAGGTATACCTGATATTAGCATCCCTGATATATATATATATATATATATATATATATATATATATATATGGAAGTGTTCTAGTCAGGGGTACCTGACTTTAACTAAAGTCAGCAAAGAACACAAGCCCTTGGATTCCTATTCATTTAATGGATGATTCATTTGAAGATTCCAATCCAAAAGCTTGTGTTATTTGCTAAGTTTAGTTAAAGTCAGGTACCCCTGACTGGAACATTTTTCTATATATATATATATATGTAAATATAAATGTTCTTATGAGGGATACCTCATTTTAACTAAAATCAGCAGAAACCCTTGAACCATTGGATTGGAATATTGAGAAAAATCATGCATTAAGTGAATGGGAATCCAAGAGCTTGTGTTCTTAGCTGATTTTAGTTTGTCCTCTTCTAGAGCCATTTGTTGAGCATATTTTCGAAAACTGACCATTAGATTTGATGCTCCTTTCATGCATATCATGCCTGCAAAATATCACAGTGATCCAACGGTTGGTTTCTGAAAAAATGTAACTTTGAAAAACTATGGCTTTTTTGTTCTTTGAAATGCCACCCTTTTTTCACAATCAATTATTTAAGAAACCAACCGTTGGATCACTGTGATTTTTTTATATACATGAAAGGAGCATCAAATTTTCGAAAATATGCTCAACAAGTGGCTCTAGAAGAGGGCACTTGATGCATCTTGCATCAGGTGCATCTAATAACAGCGCCTCTGTGTATAAGATATATATATATATATATATATATACCCTCACAATGATCCATGTCAAATAGAAAACTTGTACCTTTATTTTTGGTAACATGCAAACCCATTTCTTGTATTTCTATTTCAATCGATCTATACATCCATGCTTCTATGTTTGTGTGTGTGTGTGTTTTTTTTTTTTTTTTTTTTTTTTCCTTCCCCCGGAGAAAAAATAAAGGAGCGGGTTGCCTACATTTTCATAACAGCATTATATATAGTAATATTAAAGCAATTTTTGTTTTTTTTTTTTTTTGTATATACATTCAGCAAAGTTTAGTTAATTTTCATTTGGGCACTTTAATTTTCTGGAGTTGAAAAATTGGGAATCTAAAGCAATTTCCTTTTGATTGATTTTTATTTTTTCAAGTGATGAGCAAGAGTACATTTCCTTTAGCCAGTGCCATGTGGTCATCATGTATGTCATTCCCTTGCTGGTTGGCCTCCTTCAAGTTGATTCCCAAAGCAAAGATGCATCCCCATTTCAAACACACCCTATATATATGTGGGTTTCCTTCATTGCCTTGTGCATTTATTGTATAGGCCTTTGGATTAAGAAAGAAATCCAAACTCATTGGCCAAATTATTCTCAAATCCGCAGGCATCTTACACTCTTCTCGGGAGCTCTTTCTACACTCTCTCTAGCATCTATTTTTCTCCAACGCTTGTTTGGGCAACCGATCATTTTCTTTGTATGGACTCTTTTGCTTGTCAAGGTAACGCGCCATGGAATTTTGCATGTTTTCCATTGGATTTATCCAAAGATTATGAAGGGACTACTTCAAGTGCTTAACATCTTAAAAAGGATTATAGGATGCTGCAACTCGCGACAGTTGCCTCCTCTCCCCACATAGTAACTATTCAGATCTTGTATCTATTTTATTATCAAAAGTTTCCCACCACCCAAAGAAAATAAATGAATAATTCTATGGCTATTTGATGTGTATTCTCTATATCACATTAGAGATTTTTGTATCTAAGGATTTTGTTACTGCTGTCAGACATGTTTTGTAAAACTTAGGCCTCGTTTGGATTTGTTTTTTATAAGTACTTATTTGTTTTTTTAAAATTTTTCTAAGAAATTACATATTACAATTTTTTTTTTAAAAAAAAAGCAAATAAGTACTTATAAAAAAAAAATCCAAATGGTGCCTTAGTTTTTATATTATGTTTTGAAGTATATACATATGATCAGTCCCGATTTAGTCAACATAGTAATAATGTTATGTAAGCATGAAGTACATAGATAATTATAATACGCATATTTTGAAAAACTGACCATTGGATATTAAATATTGTACTTATGGATGTAATGTTTGCCAAAAATCACGGTGATCCAATGTTAGAATTCCAAAATATAGCTATGAAAAATTGTGACCGCAGAAAACTGTCACAATTTTTCACAATGACATTTCTAGGAAACCGACCGTCAGGTTACTGTGTTTTTTTGGCATACATGACATGCATATATACAGTATCCAATTTAACAGTCAGTTTTTCAAAATATGCATCACAAAATTATTTATGGGCTTCATGCTGACGTAATATTATATAAGCATACGTTGACTTGATCATTCCTATATATATATATATATATATATATATATATATATAGAAATGCTCATATCAGCAAATGCTGATAATAGCTTAAAATCAGCTAATATATTCGAACCATTGGATCTCAACAACGGCTGAGATGACTTCACTTCATGCAACCTTCACCGGGTGAGCTGACCCATGAGAAACCCGAACAACTTCGTGACCCGCGTGAACTTTGTTTCAGCGTAAAATTGGGAAATCCTCTCAGCCTTAGATTTCATCACTGTCCCTGCTCAGCTACTATCTCAATCTCCATCTCCATATCTGGCGGCGGCAAGCTCCTCCCCAATTCTAATGGGTCTATGAGAGCTTACAAGTCGCCCGTGACGGTATACTAGACAAGCTTGTCGGAGGGGGATTTGAGCTTTAACGTTCGTATGAGAATAATGAGATGACGATATTTGCTACCTTAGAACTCACCGGCGGCGCGACAACGGTGAATCAAATTTGGCAGGAAAGGCTTATGAGTAGTGGGAGTCCGTCTATTCATGCTACTACTGGAGATAATATGAATTCTATGGGTACTGTGGATTTTCTCTCCGGCAAAACAACGGCTAGCGGAGGATCCAACTCTAGACGGAGAAGAAGGAATGTCCAACTATTTAAATTTATTTATTTTGTGTTTCTTTTGATGAGTTTTGAATGATGGGTAAGATTAATTTGCTGTTATTTTTGTTAAAAAAAAAATATTGAATAAATTGATAAGCCACAAGAGCCTGTGATCCCACCATTCTTAGCCCAGATGGGTTAATTGCCCAAGAAATCCATCTCGTCGTCGATGTGATTCCGGTGTGCCGATAAGCGTTCGATACAGTTCCGGTCGGTGAAGGTTGCATTGTTGGTGAAGGAGGTGATACAAAGTTCACGCGGGTCACGGAGTTGTTTGGGTTTCTCGCGGGTCAGCTGCTTACCTGGTGAAGGTGCATTAAGTGAAGTCATCTCAGCCGTTGCTAAAATCTAACGGTTCAGACATATTAGCTGATTTTAAGCTATTATCAGCATTTGCTGATAAGAGCATTTCTATATATATATATAGACACACACACACATATATGATGAACATTGAATAACTTGCAATCATTTCCAATAGTACTAGCAGAATAATTCCCACATGTACTTTTGTGTAACAAAACACTTATCATTTCCTTATTACAACATGGAAAAAGGACATAAAATTTGCAATTATCACGTGTTCAAGCATTTATATCTAAAATATAGAAAGTATGAAAGCGAATCCCTATTATTTCATTAAATAATTGTGGTGTAATTTGTTTGATAATCAACTTTTTATTAGAGAAAGGATATGGGACAGTCGAGTTGGATGGATTGAATGAGATTAGAATATGGAAAATTGAGAGGTAGAGAAAAATGACTGCATGTAGAGCTCCCTCTTCTAATCTCTTGCATAGTCTAGAGCTCAGACTGCATTCTTGAAATTACCTTCTCTTGCCATTGTTATTTCTTCTCTTTCTCCCTCCAACACCTTCTTTTTCAACTGGGAAGAATGCATCTATGATGCTTTTACATTCCTTGACTAGCTTGGAAACAAGATCGGTTGGAAAGAAGGATTGTTGTAATACTTTCTAAATGAAGGGCAAACTAAAAGCCCACATGTTCACCAATCCTACAAAACTCAAATGTCATGTAGTTATCATTTTTTGTTCATGCCAAATCCACAAAAGGGCATGGCATGATCCTTTTGAGTCTTTGGATTGTGATAGCCAATGTCCTGAGTGCCGGCTTTGACATCATTTGGGTTTTCGTTAAAATAAAACTAAAACCAAAGATGTGAAAAAAAAAAAAAATGAAGTGTTTGTGTGGTTTTTGTCCCACATCGATTAGTTAGCGTGTGTTTCCTTTTCTTTTCTTTTTTTCAAAGATTTTCTCATTAATGGGTTCTGTTCCAATATATATATATATATATTCTTTGTATATCTATATATATAGATCAAGCACAAAATATAAGCAAGATGTCATAATGGCTAAATATTCAAATGAATTTTTGAAATTTTGGTCAATTGATGGATATACCATATATCAAAGAAAATTTTTTGGGTTGGGAATCAGTCCAAATGAAGCCATTCAAGATGCGAATAATCTAGAGTGGGTGATTAATTACTTAGGGCCTAGCCTATTTAGGAATTATAAAAGCTGAATTAGAATATGTCTACTTTCTTACCGTTATCTGGTAGGAAAATTTGTCCAAATGACCTTGAGTTTAGAGCTTTATATTACGAGGTCAAATTTTATACCATGAGGTCCTTAAGTTTCAAATTTCCTTTGTCAATTTGTTATGTTAAAAGGATTCTTGGACCAAGTGGTATATAATGCTTATGTTACGGATTTATGGGTATATAACTCTTTAATAAATCAGCCTCTCATTGAGGTTTGAAAAAAGAAGGAAAATTACAATTTGACTCCTTCAACTATCACCATTTACACTTTGTATCCATGTAGCTTTAATTCGAACACATTGATCTCCTATAGTTTTGATTTATTGCATTTTGTACCCTTATGTCAGTTAGCTATTTGTTTCTTTGACTAAAAATAGTGCTAGACTTATTATTTTTGCATACAATATTTATTCTAAATTGTTAATGTGTTTACAAAAATATTGGTAAGGTATCATGATTTTTAAAAATATATATATATTTTTTAATTTTTATGTATTATTTTCGCCATATAATAAATAAAAGTCACAATAAATAAAATATATTCAGAAAAATCATGAAATTTCATCAACATACTGCTAATTAAATATATTATTAATATTTTAACATAAATATTGCATGAAAAGATAACAAGTCTACCATCATTTATTAGTCAAAGAATCAAATAATAAACCGATAGAAAGGTGAAAATATTACAATAAATAATATAAAGGATCAATTTATTCAAATTAAAACTACAAGGAGATAAAGTGTAGATAATAGTTGAGGGTGTCACTTCAACAGTAATTTTCCCTAAAAAATGATGCTCATCTTTTTTTAGTTTTTCTAGTTTTTTTTTTTAAATAAGGGACTTAAAGCATCTTCGACTGTATGCCGTTGGCGCTTATGAACAGAGTCTGGCGCTTATGAGCAGGGCTTGGCCCAATTCCAACTACACCTAGCAATATGTCATTTCGGGGTCAACCTATATGGATATATAGGTACCTTCATTCCTATCTTTTTTTTTTTTTCCCAAGTGTTAATGATTGAATGAGAATCAGTACTTCTCTTTTCTGTCTTTTTATATCTATATATAGATATACAGAAACGATCGGTTGCGGGATAGACCGCAATTTAAAAAACGGTCTTGCTGATGTGGCTGAG
>JAESVK010000143.1:3538517-3564464 GCA_017140935.1 Hamamelis virginiana | reverse complement strand
AGAGACGTGATATGCAGCAATTAATTTGAAATGGTAACTTGTTAAATTTGATTTTTATAAAAAATAAAAATAAAATAAAAAAAAAAAATCTTTCTTTACCAACCTGACATTCCAAATGAATATGTCGTTGATTAAAAGTTAGTGTAGATGTACTCATATCCATATAATAGATCTGGACAGATATTTATGTGGTCATGAATCATGAGACCATCAAATGTCGTCTCGACAAGCCCAATTAAAAAATAGTTGGGTCATTTTTTGTAGTACCCATCTAATGGTGCTCATGAACAGGGCTTGGCCCAATGTAGTCCAATTTCAAATATATTTATTATTATGAACAGGGCAAGCTAGCAGTCATTGTTCTTTCTTTTGTTAATTTCTTCCTTTTGAGAGGTATTCTTTTGCCTTAAAGAATTGGACTTGATTCTAAGAAAAATTGGTCTCAATCAAATACTCTGCGACGTTTACATCACAGGGTTCATAAAAAATTTAAAAGCCATGCATTTACCATAAACATAGGCTGTAGTTTAAGCTCATAGGCTAGAGTTTTTTTAGCCTAGAACTTATATATAGTCTTGCAATAATTAAATTTAAAATACAACTATAAATATATGTATGCACATAAGGAAGAGAGTACGAAACAATCAATATCTAGCAATATACTGTGAAATTAAGAATGAATCATGAGGTATATAAACAGAGAATTTTTAATTGAATGGATTGCAGGGAAACAAGAACAACTCTTCTATCAATAGGAAATTTTAAAGCTAAAGACTAAAAGTATGGTTAGAAACCTTAACAATTTTACTGTACAAATCATAAGCTAGATCACAAAATTCTGATCGAGCTTGGGTGTATATATATATATGATTCATGGTAAATCAATACATGCATAACAAATATGTCACAATTAAAAAGTGAATTATTATAAAGCGTTTAACAAACATGTAAATGATATTATAATTTTGCACAATTCAATAGAAACAAGATTACATTTTAATTTTCTGACTCGTTAATGAGTTATACTTGGATCAATTCACTGGTCTGTCAAGGTGTTTGGGATTGATAAAAAATGCTAAGTTTTATCAGGTAACAAGCTGAAACCTTTTAAAGAACTAATCGATCGATTCTCTTATAGAAATGTAAATATGCGACAAATCTGATCCAATAACCCACAGGAATGACTAAAAAAGTGCGACAAAACTCATACTGGAACAATAACCCTTATCATAGCTTCCAATAAGAATGGATGCAAAAACAAACCCAGATACTCAGTAGCCAAGAAAAGAAAACAATAAATCAACAGTATAGTAGCTTTTCTGTTTACTCAGTGCTACATTTTGTTTCAACAAATCTGATCCTGACAAATAATTACCTTGTTGCTTCTACATTTTTTTTCACACCCTTTCTGTCCCTTTTGCCTCTTTCCTCCAATGACCACCATCAAAAAACCAAAAGAAATCTAGCTTCTCTTTCCTCTAATGACCACCATCAAAATAAAGGAAAAAAATGATGAAGAGAAAACCATCCAACGAACCAACTAAGCGCTTTTTCTAAGCCTCTTAGTATACAAAGAGTGAAAAGGCTGTTTAAAAGACTAAAATATTTCTACACGTAGCCAATTTGAAGGGGTAGTATGGTTTTGTTCCTTGTGCAAAAACATGAGGAGATCCAAGAGAGAAGGTGAGGTGAGCAAGCTTGGAAGTGGTTGCAATCCAATACGCAGATTTAGAGTGCAAAGGGTTAAAGGTGCACACAAATTGAATAGGAAGAACACAAGAAGTACACATTACTATCTTCATATTAACCATCAAAGGTAACTCTCTCTCTCTCTCTCCCTCTCCCTCTCTCTCTCTTACCTTGAACATATAATCATGATTACTTCATAGAACCCTCCAAAATTAATGATCCTCTCAAATATTATATGGAAATCCATGTAGTAATTAATAATCTCTAGTCTTTTTTCTTCTTTTTTTCCCTAACTTGCAGACTTGTTTGTTTGCCCACGTTAAGTCATGAAATAGCTGTCTTCAAGATTTGAATGGTTTTTGGGGCCTCTTTAGTTTTTGGACACCTGCAATCTAATAATACTTAATCACTAAATTTTAATAATTATCAATATAAAACTTTGTTTAATATGCATAAAATAAAATTTTATTAACAATGGTATAATTTAATTTAACCCTCTCATATCGGGCTTTGGTATTAGCTATTGAGATTTATGGTTAGATTGTTTGTAGATTGAAGCCCAAGATTGGGCTTTGCCCAAACATAGACCAGCCTGCTCAATGGAAGGCATTACTCGAACGAAAAGCTAATTGCATTAACACACACACACACCAGTCCTTCTACTATACGGTGCACTTATACACACACACACACACACACACACCGGTCCTTCTACTATAAGGTGCACCTTATGCAAAGTTGCGTAAGTTGATCTCTATAAGGCCAAATGCATAACTGCTTTTGAAAAATCAATTGTTGGATTAGATAAACTATTTATGAATTTAATATTCTTAAAAAATCACAGTGATCCAACGATCGGTTTCTGAAAAATGGCCACTGTGAAAAATTTTTTATTTTTTAAAATGTCACCAGTTTTTTCAGAAACCCACATTAGATCACTGTGATTTTTGGCGAACATGAAACTCATAAGTAGTTCATCTAATCCAATGATCGGTTTTTCAAAATCATTGTAGTAGATACACTTTTTATGAATTTTATATTCGCCAAAAATCAAAGTGATCCAACGGTCGGTTTTTTTTAAATGTCATTATGAAAATTTGTAATATTTTTGTTCTTCTAAATATCGCCATTTTTTTTCTAGTCAGGTTTTAAAAAAAAAAAAAAAAACCCGACCATTGAATCATTATGATTTTTTATGAACATGAAATTCATAAAAAGTGTATCTCATCTAACGGTTGGTTTGTCAAAATCTATTATGTGTTTAGCCTTGTACAGGTCACTTTACACATTTTTCGATAGAATGTACCTTATAACAGTATCCCTACTATGTATTACGTACAAGAATGCTATTACAAGATGCACCTTACACAAAGTTGTGTAAGGTGATCTTTATAGGGCAAAATGCAAAACTGATTTTGAAAAACCGACTATCGGATTAGATGAACTACTTATGAATTTCATGTTTGCCAAAAATTACAATGATCCAACGATTGATTTCTGAAAAGCCAAATAGGAAAAATTGGTGACATTTTAAAGAACAAAAAAGTCACAATTTTTTATTGTGGCATTTTTCAGAAACCAACCGTACGTTGAATCATTGTGATTTTTTATGAACATGAAATTTATAAGTAGTTCATCTAATCCAACAATCGGTTTTTCAAAATTAGTTATGCATTTGGCCCTATTGAGGTCACTTTATGTAACTTGCGTAAAGTACACCTTATAGTAGAATGACTATATATATATATATATACAGAAATTCTGAGGTAAGGCCGGCCGCAAATTTGTGTTTTACGGTCTCTCCAAAACGACGTCGTTTTGGAGAGTTTTCTAAAAAAAAAAGCTTTGCAGCTGGGGGCATTTGGGCATTTCGCGGGTGTCTTCTTCGAAGCTCTCTCTCGTCAGGCTCCTCTCCTCGCAGCACCCATTTCTCCTCTCTCCTCTCCTCGCAGCACCCATTTCTCCTCTCCTCTCCTCTCCTCTCTCTGTTTCACGGCATCTTCTTCTTCTCCTCTCTCTCTCGCCCACATTGCCCAAGCTGAAGCAGATTACACCTTACCCACATTGCCCAAGCTGCTTGAAATGACCTTTTCTTGGCACACACCAAATTCCTTCCAGATTTCTTCACTTCTACTCTTCCCAATTTCAATTGGGTTCTTCTCAATTCCATTAACAGACTCTTCAACATTCTTACTGGATTTATCAGTAGCCTTATTGATACTCTCCAATTTCAATTGGGGATGTTCTTTGAGGTTCAATCTGTGTCATTAAAGAATAGATAAGTTGTTTAAAATATAACAGCTGTCCAACTATTGGAAAGATTAAGTGGAAAAACAAAAAACAAAAAAAGATAAAGAATGAAGAAATGAGCAGGTATTGCTCTGACAGGAAGAAACCAAAACTTATTACTGATAAGTACAATTCTACAAATTAAACAATGAAGAAAGAAGTATAACTGACATAACAGCATGAAATATTAAGTGTTGATTCTTACGATAAATTAAAATGGAAATCATAAAAGAACATTACACTTTATCTTTCTTAAACAAAATAGATATATAAATAAAGAAATAAGTAAGCATCGTTTCACTAATGCAATTGCAAGCAATCAAAGTAAGGCCAACCTGGGAGGCCACCATTGGTAGGTGAATGAGCTTTAAGTTAATCATACCATGGCACTGATTTTACGGCATTGTTAGTCAGGGTGATGGCCAAAGGTTGAATGCCTAGAGCAGAGGAGAAGAAGAAGATGCCGTGAAACAGAGAGAGGAGAGGAGAGGAGAGGAGAGGAGAGGAGAAATGGGTGCTGCGAGGAGAGGAGAGAGGAGAAATGGGTGCTGTGAGGAGAGGAGAGAGGAGAAATGGGTGCTGCGAGGAGAGGAGCCTGACGAGAGAGAGCTTCGAAGAAGACACCCGCGAAATGCCCAAATGCCCCCAGCTGCAAAGCTTTTTTTTTTAGAAAACTCTCCAAAACGACGTCGTTTTGGAGAGACCGTAAAACACAAATTTGCAGCCGGCCTTACCTCAGAATTTCTGTATATATATATATATATATTAAGATATATAATGAAAACAGTTGATAAATGAAAGATTCAAAAGAGTTTCAGTTATATTATAAATAAAAACTTACAAGAGTTGAAGATAGATACGAACTCCAGAAGAGAATGGGTTACAGACTCTGGTATGGGGTTCGGAGAGGGTTTACAAGTTGAAGGGGTAAACAAACTCTGAGTTGAAGATGCAATTCGAATTCCTTATATAGGAAAAGAAGAGACATCAGAGAGTTGGGAGTAATCATGACTTCACATGACTACAGTGTTGGATGTCACATGACTACAGTGTTGGATGTCGGTCACATGATCGACTTTTGAGAGTTTTGTCCTAAAGTGTTACGCGTGACTCCTTTCGACGCCTGACGGGTTTGAACAACCGAGTGAAGACAAATTCACTTTCGGTGAAAAGTTAAAAGAGTGAAGACAAATTCACTTTCGGTGAAAAGTTAAAAGAGATTTACCCTGTATGGAGACAAATCCACTACCAGGGAAATACAGTATTTTTAGCCAAACAAATAATCTGAAGGCTTGAAGTCTTCATCATCATCATGACCAAGTTCTGTTGTTGAGTCGTTTGATTCTTCTGAGTTATTCTCATCTTCTATTTCTGAAAGAGCTGCAAGAAGCTGACTCTTCAAGTCTTTCTTTGAGATTGTAGAAGATGTGGCAAGCTTGTGCATGATTTTATTCTTGTCTAACAACACCTTTGCAGCATCGGCTGAGCCTGAACTACAAATAGTTGGGTGCTGCTTGAACCAGTTATGAATTCTTTCTGGCTGGATATGATCTGAATAAGACCCATCCCACCATTTGACAGAATAAGTTCTGAATACCTTCGGAATTTGATCACCTGAAAAGAGTTCATATTTCCAAGCCATAGTCCATGCTAAACTAAAATGCCCATAGAACAATAGCATTTTAGGATAGTTTATCTGAGAGAGTGGAGGACGAATTTTTTCCTGAAAGATCTGATATCCTTCAAGAACCTTAGAAGGGAAGATATCTGGTATAGGACCAGCAATATCCCACCAATCTAAGAACCAATTGGGGACATCAAGATTGAAAGTTTTATCAAAGAAAATCATCCAAGTATGGCGATAACTTTGATTTTGATAATACAAAGTGTTAAACCAAGCTACAAGGTAGTCATGGTAGTTGAAAAAGGCTGGCTGAAAATTTACAGAGAATTTTCTTGGTTTAATCGGATCCTGACCCCAATCTGAATAGGAAAGGACCCTGATAATTCTGAAAGTTGAATGAGTTAAATTACTTGGATCAGCTTTATCAAAATGATGTTTGAAAACTGCTGATTTAGTATCAACCAAAATAAATTCATAAAATTTTTGAGTTTTGGCAAAATCCCAAGGGTGAAATTGGAATTTCTTTGAATAGATTTTGTTAACAATTTCTATTGCTCCCATCCCTGTAAATTCTTTTTCAACACAAAAGAGTTCAATTGGTACAGCTTTTCGAAAATATTTTGATTTGAAAGGAGGAGCAATATCAGTTTGATCAGGCTTTTGAAGAGTTCTTTGATTGGAGCTAGAAGCTACCACCTGTTTTGAAGAAGTTGCTTCAGCAAATGTTTGATTTTTAACAATTGCTGCTGATGTACCTTGTTCCTTAGAAAGGGCAAGATACTGTTCTGGTGAATATTGTTTGCAGGCCAAAGCATAATTAGCCCATCTTTCTGGAGTGCTGAGTTGAGAGTTATGAGTGTTGAGAAAGACATCCACCTGCTGTTCAGCTGCCGCAATTTCTTCCTCTTCAGAAATATCTGCCCAGGACTTCTTTTTTCCTGGCATCACTTGAGAATAATATTCAGGAGTTGTGGTGAGAGCAATAGAACTCTCAGAGTTGGTTGAACGGGCTTTTGGCGGAACATTTGGTGGGGCAGCTGACCTGCCCCTTCCCCTTCCCCTAGAGGACATCTGTCTCTCGATCTCCCTGGAGGAATTCTCTAGTTAGGAAGTCTGGGATAGAGTTCGTTTCTCCTTTGATATATTCAATATCGAAATCAAAAATAGATAATATTGCTTGCCATCTGGCAAAAATATGTTTTGATGCCAAATTTTTTACATCCTTTTGTAAGACAGATTTAGCCGCTTGGCAATCAACACGAACTAAAAACTTTTGATTTAAAACATCACTTTGAAATTTTGAAATGCATAAAACAATAGACAAAATTTCTTGTTTGATAGTTGAATAGTTTTGTTGTGCAGGGTTCCAAGTGCCTGAATGGTAACGAACTATTTTTTCCCTATCATCTTCTTTCTGGATAAGAATTCCTCCAAATCCTAATCCTGAAGCATCAGTTTGGATAATTTTAAAGGCTTTGGGATTGGCAATGTTTAGACACTTAAGTCTAAGAGCTTGTTGTTTAATTGTCTTGACAAGTTGGGTAAGTTCATCCGACCATGCCGGAGGATCTTTTTTCAATCTTCTTCTAAGAGGAGCACAGAGTTGGCAGGTTTGGAAAGAAGTCTGAGATGTAATTCAAACATCCTAAAAATCTTTGGAGTTGAGTTTTATCTTTAATCACGTCTGGTAATTTATTGACAAAATCAATTGATCTATCAATAGGAAGGATTGTTCCATGGTGGATATTAAAACCTAAAAATCGAATTTTGGTTTTAAAAAGTTCTATCTTTTTAGCAGATAAAACTAATCCTTTACTTTTGATGACATGAAAGAAAATGTTGAGATGTTTCCAGTGTTGTTCAATAGAGTTGGAAAAGACAAGAACATCATCAATATACACAATCGTGAAGTTAATGTATGGAGTGAAAATATCATTCATAATATTTTGGAATTCAGAGGGTGCATTTTTTAATCCAAATGGCATTACATTCCATTCAAAATGTCCAAATGGAACTGTGAATGCAGTTTTATATTTATCTTCATCATGAACTTGGATTTGCCAAAACCCAGCTTTCATGTCAAATTTTGAGAAGATCTTGGCGTTAGAAAGCCTCTGAATTAAATCTTGCTTGTATGGCAATGGGTACCTAATCCATTGTAATACATCATTAAGGGGCTTATAATTGATTACAAGCCTAGGTACTCCTCTTTCAATTTCAGAAGCTTTTTGAACATAAAAGGCTGCGCAACTCCAAGGAGACTTGCTAGGCCTGATTAATTTCTTCTTTAGAAGATCTTTAATTTCTTCAATACAATGTTTTAAGAGTTCTTCTTTCATTTGGATAGGCCTTGCCTTTGTTGGTATATCTGTTTCTCGAAAATCTTTTATGTAAGGTAATCTTACAACATGTTTATTCCTTTCCCAAAAGGCATTAGGATGATCAGAACAAACTTCTGATTCTAATTTCTTTTGGAAAGATTCAATTTCTTGTTGGATAAACCTATGAGTTAAACTTTCTTCAATTTTTCTGTGAGAAATTTCTTTTTTTAAAAAAAATAGTTGATTAGTTCTTCTTTCTATGACATTTAATTCAGGAAGAATTGACAAAGTTTTCAAAAGATTTAAGTCTTTTAATTGAGGTGGACTGATAAATTGGAAAACAATTTGTTTATCCTTGAAATTAGCTTGTATTCCTTTATTGTCAACTTGAAAAGGTTGAATTAAATTAAGGAATGGAGTTCCTAAGATTACATTTTGGCCAATATCTTTAACAAGTAAGAAAGGCGTCTTTAAACAGACTCCTCCGTTACAAACATGTGCATTTGTTAATTTATAGTTAATATGCAATTTATTACCATTTGCAGCATTTAATTTTTCTTTTGTAGTCTCAAAGTATTTAATAGGAACCAGTCCTTCTTGGATACAATTGAGATCCGCACCAGAATCAATTAATGCTATAGTGTCAATTTCATATTCTTTATTAATAATAATAGTTATTCTGACATGCCATTTCTGATAGTTAATTCTGGTTAATAAATGAAGATAAGGATCTTTCTCTAATTCTGGATCTTCATCTTCAGAAGCCTCAGAATCAGATTCATTTGCTTCACCATTTTCTATTAAGGAATGATGTTTTGAAGAAGAAGCTTTATTCTGTAATGAAAGTCTAGTAACTTTTATTCTTAGATCACTAATATCCTTTTCACTATTATTTTTTAATTCTTTTAAATCTTTTCGGAGTTGGATACATTCCTGTTGAAGATCTTTTATAGTAACATTTTTATCCAGTTTATCAGGTTTGAAACGGTCAAATATTTCTTTTAAATCATAAGTATTTTTATTATTTTGTGTCTTCTTTTGGTCTTTTTCTAGATCATTCTTTAATCTTAAAAGAAGTTCTTTCCTTTTTTCATGATCTTTGACTTCATCAATAAAGTCAATTAAAATACTATGCTCCCTGGAAAGCATGTTAATACATTTACAATTATCTTTTATTTCTTCTTCAGATTCTCCAGGGTTATCATTTTCTTCTTCCGAAGAATAGATTTCATCTATTTGAAGCCCTTCTTCCTCATTATCAGATCCTTCTGAATAGAGAAAGAGATTTGAAAGAATATTTTTAAATTTTTCTGAAACATCTAGTTCATTAATTTTTTGTTTCATTGGACAGTCTTTTGAAATGTGGCCCATTCTTCCACATTTAAAACAAGGTCCAGTTGGTTTATTGGAAGGAGTTTTACTAGATGATGGTTGTAACCATTTTTCTGTAAAGTTTTGACCAGGCTTTTTATTTCTAGAACTTCTTCGGAATGGTTTTCTAGTAGAAGTTGAGGGAGAGGTAGTACTAGTTTTAATACTTCTTTTCTTGGCTTTTTTCTCTTTCTTTTTAGCCTTCGTAGAAGGAGCCAAAGATTGAGAAGAGAAACCAAATTGTTCACAGAAAGAACCTAATTCTTTCTTTTCTTCTTTTCTGTCTTTCTTTTCTTGTTGTCGAAGCTTATAATCTGTACACCTGGCAATTCCTTCAGCCTGAATGGTACTGATTAAATCACCATATGTAAGATCATCATATGGAATAGTTCCATTATTCTGTTCTCTTAGTTTTGTTCTAACTTTATCTCCAAAATGTGTTGGAAGACCAGCTAAAAACTTTTCTTTCCAAAACATTTGACTACAGTCTTCTCTCATCATTACTTTGGTGAGGAAGATATCCTTATACCAACGGAAATCTTCAAGTTTTGGACATTTTAAGTTAGTTAAAAGATCAGAATCTTTATCTTTAAGTTTAGAAGGATCTCCTATAAAATGTTTGGTTATGGCGAAAATCAAGGTTGCAACTGCATCCTGGATATCATCACCATCTTCATTTTTTTTAGAGATTCCTAGGTGATCAGTTTTAACAGCATTTAAAATTGTATCCCTTTTTGTTTGGTTGAGATAATGATCCCACCAGCTTTTCAATTGGCCAGTAAATCCCGCTACTAATGCCTGCGCAATAGTATGGTCAGAGGTGTCTGGATTTTTGGTTTTGTAAGCTGTGCAAACCATTGTCATTTCTTGAAGAGTGTTAATTATATGATATTCAGTTTTATTGTCTATATTCCATTCATAGATAATACCTCCTTGATATGCTGCTTGATGGAAAGAACCTCGTTCTTCCATAGCCATATCTGGAAAGGTAATTCTAGGATAGAAACTTCTTAAAGGTTGAGAAGAATTATAAACCTTATTTACTTCTAATTGGTTTTCTTCTGGTAAGAATCCTTCCTTATCAGAATCAGTTTCTTCATAAGTCCTATCTAAGACTGCAATGGTTTTGTCCTTAGAAGACTGAGGTCTTTCTTTAGGAGGTTGAGGAGTTTCTGGAACGGTAACAATAATTGTTTCAATATTTTTTAATTTATCATCAATTATTTTAAGAATATCTTTAGATAATTCTTTATTAGATTTCTTAGGAATTTCATGAGGTCTGAATAAAGGAGTATCATCTGCCTTTGTTGGCTGAGAGACCTCTTTTTGTACTAGATTTTCCACACGAGTTAATTATTCTCCTATAGTTGTAAGGTACTGATTTGTGAAATTATTTTGTTCAAGAACCTTTGTTATCTCTTTATCAGAGGATACCTTATAAGGAGAAGCTACAACATTAGTTCCTCTTACAGGGATCTCAAACTGTTCATTTGGTGGATGAATAGATTCTCTGAAAGTATTTGGGGCAACTTGCCAAGTTTTAGTAGTTTTAGTAATAACATTTAATTCTTTATTACTTTCATGAATCTCGAGCCAATTAAAGAAACTTATTTGAATTTTATGGGCATTCATAAAATCATAATAAAGTTCTCTAATAAACTTTGTCTCTTCTTTAGTGTACCTTTTAAAATAAGCTTTTCTAAGTTTTCGATTTTCCTTACTAGAAAAATCATCATTTAGGAGTTTCTTATTGATTTCAAAATCTTTTTCTAAAACATAGAGTTGAGGATCGACTTGTGAAAATGTGGGTGACATACTTTCACTGTCATTATCCTGAGTTTTATTATCTTGTTCAGAAGGAGTGGTAGTATAATAAGGTTGAGGAATATTTGAACTCCTAACTCCAGTTAAGTCAGGAATCGTTTGTTCAAATACCCTAGTTGGGATAGAAGATGTAGAGGACCTAGCATCTTCTGGTGGTACCTTATCATTACTAGGAGGAAGTCTAAAGGAACTTCCAATGCTCCTGCGAGCAAAGCTAATTCCTACACTTCCATCACTATATTCTACCATTCTTCTTATCCTAGACGTTGTGACTTCAGGTTGTTTAGGTGGAGGAAGAATCTTTGGAAACCTCCATTCTTGTGGGAATGATAGTTCATTCCAAATAATCTTCTTAGGAGTTATTAACTCACCATGTTCAGTTTTATTGGTTGTTAATAAAAGGGTTTCACCATGAGTTGAAAGAGCTTTAGCCTTTCGATCTAAAAAGGTTGTAAAAACCTTGTATCTTATTCTAGAGAGTAGAATAATAGGATAAGCTCCTGTCATGATTTCAGAGTTATAAACTTGTAAGTTTAAGGTGAGAACCTTCATGATATGTTCATCCTTAAGACTTACACTGAAGTTTGGGAAACAGTTAAAATAAACAGGTCCATCATGTAGACCGGTTTCTATTCCTCCTAACATAGATTTATCAAAGTTAAGCAGTCTACAATCTCGTAATGCCATAATTACAGACATATTGAGACCTTCCCTTAATAAGGGTTTAACTGCTACTTGGACTAATCCTATATGAAGAAAGTTAAAGCCTTCCTGTTTATATCTATTGATAGATTCATTATCAAAGAGTTGAATTGTTTCGAATTCATTTTTGAGTTCAAGAGTTTTTTCTTCAGTTTTGATATTTAGATCGGAAAAGTACTCAAAAGTACCCCGATGATAAATATCTCTTCCAGGTACTTTAGGAATTTTCCAGTTATCAAAGTTCACATTATCCATGTTAATATTTGTTTCCTGTTTATTAACAGTTTCTTTCTCTTTTCCCTTTCGGGAGGACGATGATGCCTTCGATAGAGTTCGTGAGAGGAAACTCATGTCGGCTGTATCCCTAGGTTTGCCTCGATCGGCGATCTAACCTAGATACCTATGGTCTGTCTATGGTCTGCCTCACTGCGGGACTTACTCACACACTGCTGCCCGACTTACTTCGGCGATCTAGCCCTAAACACCTTAGGTGTCTACAGTCAACCCATGCTCCCACTCACTCCCTATATATATATATATATATATATATATATATATATATATATATAATGTTATAGTCAGCTATACCTTACTTAAACTAAAATCAGATAAGAAATCCAAGCCTTTGGATTTATTTATTTATTTATTTTTACAATGAATCATCCATTAAGTGAAAAGAAATCTAATGGTTTGGATTTCTAGCTGATTTTAGTTAAAATAAGGTATAGCTGACTAGAAAACTTATATATATATATATATATATATATATGGTAAAACTTATACTTGCAATGCATGCGGTTCATTGCTATGCATTTGTATTTTAAAAAAAATTAAGTGTAAATTATGCAATATTTTGAAAGAAAATTTTATAATATAAGTAAGAAGAATAGTAGAATTTTATGGGACATACTTATGAGAGAATTTTAATAGAATTTAGATGAATTTTATAGGACCCATCTAAATTTGAGAAACTGATTGAAAATGAATTATTATTATTATTAATTTTATGATAACTCTCAATTGAACATGAGTAATACTTTTGCATTTTGTAACCTAATTATAGCCAAATTTGGTTTGGCCAATTACAATCTAGTCCAAATCTATTGTAACCTAAACTCGAGCAATTGCCAAAGCTTTCAGGACTAGCCCAAACGGTTACAGATGCACTTGCCCAACTATTTGCTTTTAATTGAAAGCAAACGTTGCTCTGAACTAACTTGTCTTCCATCCTCAAATGAGTTTTTGTTTCTATTTTTTATTTTATTTTTATGGTGGTGGCTGGATCTCGAGACGAATTTGAGACCTTGTTCTACTCACGAGGTTCTTCCAAATTTTAATTAAAACACTCTTACTATTACTTAACTCAACAAAGATTTAAATCTCAAATTATACATTCGCAATTACATCTCTATTGCTTTTTCTATGATTCATTCATGGGCATAGCACGTGCAGTTCGGTACATAAGGAAGCTAATGCTTAAAGATGCATATGGTCTATTAGAATTAGAATGAAATATATGAAACCCCTGTTCCAATGAAAGTACTTTACTTTCCCCACCTTTTTGTGGCATTGTATAATCCATGTCAATTAGAAAACTTGTACCTTTTGTTTTTGTAATATGCAAATTCATTTTTTGCATTTCTATTTCAATCTAGGCGTGCATGCTTTTATGTGTGTATTTTCTTTCTCTTGGAGAAATAATAGAGGTGCGAGGAGCCAACATTTCCATAACAACATTATATATATATAGTCATATCATAGGGAAGTTAGGAGTAAATCCATAAATGCATTTGAGTGCCTTTTTTTTTTTTTTTTTTTTTTTTTTTTTGTTGGTTAATTTTCATCTGAGCACTTTAATTTACTACACTAGAAAATTTTGCAATCTAAAGCAATTTCCTTTTGATGATTTTTTTTTTTTCAAGCGAGCAAGAGTTCATTTCCTTTAGCCATTGCGATGTGGTCATCATACATGTCATACCACTGCTGGTTGGCCCCCACCAAGTGGACTTTCAAAGCAAAGACGCATCACCATTTCAGACACACCCTGTATATATATGTGGGTTTTCTTCATTGCCTCGTGCACTTATAGCATAACCCATTGGATTAAGAAGGATTGCCCAAATTATTCTAAAATCTGTAGGCGTCTCACACTCTTATCGAGAGCTCTTTCTTCACTCTCTCTTGCTTGGGCGGCCCATCATTTTCTTTTTATGGGCTCTTTTGCTTGTCATGGTAATGCGCCATGTAGTTTTGCATATTTTCCTTTGGATTGTGAAGGGACTACTTCGAGTGCTTAACATCTTAAAAAGGATCATGGGATGCTACAACTCGCAGCAGTTGCCTCATCTGCCCACATAGTAATTATTCAGATCTTGTATCTATTTTATTATATAAATTTTCCCACCACACAAACAAAATAAATGCTTGAATATATTTGTTCTCTATATCATATTAGAGATATATGTATCTAAGGATTTTGTTACTACTGCCCAAGCCGGTTATGTACAACTTACTGTTTTTATATTATGCTTTAAAGTACTATATATGATTAAAAATAGTATTAAATAACTTGCAATCATTTCCAATACTAGCTAAATGAAAGAAAATCATGGAGAAGCGCAGCGGAAAGATGAAAACAAAACTTTCTCCATAGTGTTCATCCCAAGGATGATCTCAAACGATGATTAGAATAAAAAACAATTAATTTACATTAAATAAATGCTTACTTGATGTTCCTTTGCGAAGCAAATCCCCAAATCCTTCGAGCTCCAAAAAGTATGGAAGCCTCCAATGAAGTCCAAACGAACACAAGACCTCACAATCTTCTTGAACCTCCACAATACTTTGTAAAGATGCAAGCTTAGAGAGGGAGAGAGGAAAAACAACTAGGGAGAGAGAGAGCACTCTAGGGTTCAGCCTTGGGGTGTTTTCTCTTTAGAGTTAGCCTCCTCTAAATGATGATAGGGTTACTTAGTGCTAGCATGACCTATCATTAAGTATTTATAAAAAATATTTCCTATAATTACAAATTGACTACTCTCTTATTAACAATTAATAATTAGGGCCATAACTTATAATAAATAGGAATATTCCCATCTCTTAAATTATGAGACTCACTTATGTCTTTGTGTGTGTGACCCATTGGGTTCATCCCAACCTAGTAGTGGCAGGGGACATCTTAAGTCAAAAAATAGTTTTCAATTCTTCCAATTTGATAAATCAAACATTACTGAGAACTATTTTGAGACTTGGTGGGAGACCAACTGGCAACAAGCATATGGTGGCTTTGATGTTCCCAATCTAGCACAAGTTTTGTTCCCATTTGAACTTCGTTCAACTACTTCGGTTGATGTGGGAACATCTGACAAGACAGCTTCTTTACTTTCAACTCAAGTTCCAGTGAAGAAAGTGAAAAAAGAGAAGAAAGTTAAAGAAACTGAACAAATCTCTCCCAGTAAGAGAAAAAGTAAGTATTTATTAATACATATATTTTATTCAAACTAAAAAGAGTTTATTAATAATATTATTGTAAATGCAGGTCAAAGGCTCCTTAGTCAATCAAAGCCCAAAACTATCATCAGTGATCCAACTGAGATAGTGATTAGTGATGAGGAAAGTGAAAAAGAAACAGAAGAGGCCCCTCAATTGGTACAAAGAAGAAAAAATCCAATCCAAGAGCCTCCAGCTGTGATTGCGTCCCAGACTTCTCCTGTTTCTATAGCTGAAAAAGGAAAAAAGAAATTGTATCCTAATCTCTTCCCTGAGCAAAGGACTAAAGCCCTTCATAGTCCTTCCCAACTTCCAAAGCACATTGCTATTTCTCAGGAAATAGTCAATCCTGTTATTGATTCTCAAGAGGATTTGTCACAACAAGAAAGAAAAAGGAAAAGAAAAGAAGAGAAGAAGAAAGAAAAACAAATAAAGAAGGAGAAAGAAAGAATTGCAGAATTAGAGGCTAAAGTAGCCTTTTATGAAGCCAAAGCAGAGAAGAAAAAAGAAAAGAAACAGTTAAAAAGAATAAAACGAGTTGAAGAAGAAAAAGATCCTTCAAATGAAATTTTGTCTCCAATTCCTTTGACAATGATGGATACTTCTGGCTATATTGCCAATTTTCAAGTAAATTCCCATACTTACTTTAAATTCTGCCAATATCTGTTTAAGACATTTTATTCTAATTGTCTTTTTCTTTTTAGGTTCCTTCATCTTCAGAGGTTCCTTCTTCAACTCATGCTACTCCCTCAGTATCCCCAGAGGTAAGAAATACAAGTTCATTGAACAAAATTTATTGTATTTATTTTATTCAATTTATTAACATTTTCATATTTCAGATACATGAGCTACTCCAAAAAAATGGCTTCTCATTTCGAGGCATTGCCTCCAGAGTACTATGCAGCTCTTCAAGCTACTGCCATTTTTGTGAGTTTACATATCTCATATATATTTGATTACAAAAAATATAAATCAAATATTTACCTTTGATTTATTGATACAGTCAGCTACACCTGTTAAATTCAAGGATTCGGAAAACATCCAATCTCCTCCAATTTCTCAAGACACTCATATGAGTTCTCCTATCAAGTTAATAACTTGTGAAGTTCTAACTGAGGTGAATATTTTTTTTTCAATTTAAAACTATATCAACTTTTGGTAAACTTCTTGAATAACATTTAATTTCTTTCCTGTAGACAAAAAATCAAGAGGAAAAAGTACATGCAGCTGTTCTTAGTGATCAAGTGAAAATACCTTCTTCTGATGCATATTCTTCAGATACTGATGATACTTTGGAACTGGTTAAATTAGCTGCTTCTGCTGTTCAAACTCCTGAGGATGAACTAGTGGAAATTTTGACTGTTCATTCTTATTCAGCTAAAACCAAGTCTCTATTTCAAAAATGTTCTGCTATTTCTTTGAATGACTTGAACCAGTCTGAGCTTCGAGATGAAGTGTTAGCACAATGTAATGATCTTCTTCAAGATCTACAAAATGCATCTCCAGGGTCTCCTACTAATCTGAAATATCTGATTACTCATATGATTACTCTTATAAAGAATCATGAAGAAATAAGGAATGACCTGGCTCAATGCAATGTGACTTTAGAAGAAATGCATCTCTTCTCTAACACATTGAAGACCAATCTGGATTCTCAAAAAGAAATAGATCAAACTATTCATCAGATTGATTCAAAAATTCAAGCTCTTCAAAAGGAACTGCAGGACCTTCAGACTGAGAGGACTTCGAATCAAGAGAAACTTCTGGCTTTGAAAACTGAAGCTCTTCCAACGAAAGAAAAATTGAAGTTTCATCTTGACAACAATCCACAAATAGCCAGGAAGAAAAAAGGACTCATGCAATATCTGGATGGTAACAGTGCTGATTGGGAAAGCTTTAAGAAATCTTTGCAGTTTTTTTAGAAAAATGATGTATCTGAAACAATTTCATAATTGCTCTTATGTAAACATTTGCTTCAATCCTTTATGAATATATTTTCTTTTGTGTATATTACATTTTTCTATTCTCCCAAATTGTTGGAAAGTATTCTTTTAAGAATCTTCCATTAATTTTCTTATTGTGTACATACCCATTCATTCCTCTTAAATGGTATGCACCTCCTTTTAAAACTCAATAAATTTGAAATGGTCCTTCCCAATTTGGTGACCATTTCCCAAATTTTTGATCTTTCAACCCAATTGGTAAAATAGTTTTCCATACCAAATCACCTTCTGCGAAGGTTTTGATTTTAACCCTTTTGTTATAAGCCCTTGTAGCCTTTTTCTTTTGAATTTGAATTTGATTAAGTGCATCTACCCTTTCTTCATCAATGTTCTCAAGTTCCATATACATGGATTGATGGTAATCTTCAAAAGACATTTGATGTTGTTTGGCTACTCTTAATGAGTTTACATTTATTTCCATTGGGAGTACTGCATCATGTCCATATGTCAATGCATATGGAGTTGTTCCAGTACTAGAACGTTTCGAAGTTCTATCGGCCGACAAAACTTCTATCAACAATTCATGCCATTCCCTTGGGTTATCTTCAATCATCTTCTGCATCGTTTGTTTAATAGTTTTATTCGAAGATTCAGCTTGACCATTAGCCTGAGCGTAATAAGGAGTTGAATGAATCAAAGTAATTCCATATTGATCAACAAAATTTTTGACTTCACTCCCCACAAATACACTGCCTTGATCTGCAGTTATGGTTTGAGGAATTCCAAACCTACTCATTATCTCTTTTATGAAATTTATAATATCACACTGATTTATTGAAACCATAGGTTTTGCTTCAACCCATTTCGTAAAATAATCAGTTGCAACAATAATAAAAGAATGTTGTTTGGATGAAGGAGGAAAAATCTTTCCTATCAAATCCATTGCCCAACCTCTAAATGGTCATGGTTTGATAATGGAATTTAATTCAATTGCTGGCCTATGATGTAAATTGCCATGCTTCTGGCAAGCTTGACAACCTTTAGCATATTCAATGCAATCTTTGAGAATTGTAGGCCAATAAAACCCATGTCTTCGAATCAACCATCTCATTTTAATACCAGGTTGGTGTGCACCACAAATTCCTTCATGGACTTCACCCATTATTTTCATGGATTCTTTTAAACTTGGGCATCTAAGTAACAAACCATCAGCTCCTTTTTTATATAATATATCATCATATAAAATATACTTAATAGCTTTAAGCCTTGTTGCCCTTGTTGATTCAGCATTTGGGTTAGAAAGAAAATTTATTATTGGAGTTTTCCAATCTTTCTTAACAATTTGAACTTCATTTACCTCCAGAGGTAAACCTCTATCCAATAAAGAAGGTAATATTTTCTTTTTATTTTCGAAACAAATTTCTTCTTCCCAAGGATTTTCTTTAAAACCCGAAGCAATTTGGGCTAAACTGTTAGCCTCTTCATTCAAAAATCTTGGTATGTAATCAATGACTGCATCATCAAAGTTACATAACAAATGTACAGCACTCAAATAATAAGGAATTAAAATGGGGCTTAAGCATTTATATTCTCCTTTCACTTGGTTTACAATTAATTGAGAATCTCCCATAACTTCAATCATTTCGGCTTTCCATTCTTTTAGTATTTCTAAACCAAACACTAACGCTTCATATTCAGCTTGATTATTGGTTCCATTGTATTCAAGTCTAAGACTAAACTTAGTCTTAATTCCCTTAGGAGATTCAATAACAACTCCAATCCCAGAATATTGGTTTGTCTTCGAACCATCAAACCACATTCTCCATGGAGCAAAACCAATACTAAAAGAATCAAACTCTTCTTGTTTTATATCAAGGCATGGATGATCAGCCAAAAAGTCCGCTAAGGCTTGACCTTTCACAGCCTTTTGAGGCATATAAACAAAAGTAAATTCTGTTAATGCTAGAATCCATTTTCCAATTCTGTTATTAAGCAAAGGTCTGGATAATATATATTTTATCAAATTGAATTTTGATAGGACAATTACATTCCTTGGAAGCAAATAATATCTGAGTTTTACTGCAGCAAAATACAGTGTAAGGCACAACTTTTCAATTGAAGAATATTTACATTCAATACAATTCAATGCCCTACTCAAGTAATAGATGGTTTGTTCTCTAAATTCATTGTTATCTTGAGCCAAAAGACAGCCAATAGATTCTTCAGCTGCTGAAATATATAACTTCAAAGGTTTATCCAACCTTGGTGGCATCAAAATAGGTGGATTAATCAGATAAGTCTTGATTGCTTCGAATGCCTTCTGGTGCTCTTTGTTCCAATTGTATTCATCCTCATTTCGCAGCTTCAAAAGTGAAGAGAACACTCTGGTTTTTCCTGCAGCATTTGAAATGAACCTTCGAAGGAAATTTAATTGCCCTAAAAACCTTTGCAACTCTTTTTTATTAGAGGGAGGTTTTGCATTAATAATTGCTCTCGCTTTATTGGAGTCTATTTCAATGCCTTTTTTGTGCACCAGATAACCTAGGAAATTTCCAGCACTGACACCAAAGGCACACTTTTGTGGATTCATCTTCAACTTGTAAAGTCTCATTCTCTTAAATACTTTTTCTAAATATTCTAGATGATTTTCTATATTGTTTGATTTAATAGCTATATCATCAATATAACATTCTAGAAAATCACCTATCATATCATGAAAAATAGCATTCTTAGCTCTTTGATAAGTAGCTCCTGCATTCTTCAAACCAAAAGGCATTAGAATCCATTCAAAAGTACCAATACTGCCAGGACATCGAAATGCAGTTTTATGGACATCTTCTTCAGCAATATATATTTGATTATATCCTGAATGTCCATCCATAAATGACATTATTTGATGTCCAGCTACTTCATCTATCAATAAGTCCACAATAGGCATCGGGTATTCATCCTTTGGAGTAGCCAAATTAAGATTTCTAAAATCAATACAAACTCTCAATTTACCATTCTTTTTAATCACAGGGACTATATTAGAAACCCATTCAACATACCTGGCTGTTCGGATAAAACCTGCTTTCAACAATCTTTCAATTTCTTCTTTAATCTTTGGGATGACCTTTGGAGCAAGTCTTCGAGATTCCTGCTTGAATGGTTTGAAGCCTTCCTTTATTGGCAACTTGTGCTCAACCAAAGATCTGTCTAAACCTGGCATTTCATGGTAGTCCCATGCAAAGCAATCTTTGTACTCTCTCAACACAGATATAAGCTTCTCTTTAGTTGAATCATCTAAGAAATTACTGATAAAAACAGTCTTCGAACAAGAATCACTATCTAAATTAACTTCTAATAAAGTATCAATATTTTGCAACTTTAAATTAAAAGATTGTTCAGAAACTAGAGAAACATCATTATCAAATACAACCTTTGACTGGTCATGTTCATCTTCCAGAATACCTTCATTTCATCCTGCATGAACTAATTCTTCATCCAAAAGCTTCGAATGAATGGCTTGTACAGCCACTTTTTCTAAGGCCGCATATACAGCCTCAGTTTCTAATTTCTTAGAGAAATTAGGCATTTGATTCATCATCCATTTTTTCCGGACCACTAACTGGTCCTACGAAGTGACAAAGTGCATCTTCCCAAATTTTGTCTTCGTTAACTGAAAGAATTTTACTTAGATCAACCGGACCAATGGGCTCTTCATAAAGCCAGGCTTCCATTACGTTTGAAGCTACATTGAATGGTTTTCGATCAGCTTCCACCATCTCAAACTCTGCATTTTCATTCAAAAGAATTAGTTGCTGATGCATGGAAGATGGAATACATTTGTTAGCATGTATCCAATCTCTACCTAATAATGCATTATAATTTGAATTTCCTTCAACAACAAAAAATGCAGTCATTGTAGCCTTCGAACCAACAGTTAATTCGACAGGCAATATCCCCTTTGCTTTCTTTTTACTTCCAGCAAATCCAGAAATTACAACTTCTGTTGGGAGTAACTTATTTTCTTCTAAATTGAGTTTTTTCAAAGTAGTAATAGGCATTATATTAACGGCTGCTCCATTATCTACTAAAATTCTGTTTAGTGGACAACCATTAATATATGTCTTTACATATAGGGGTTTTAGATGTTTAGTCATCTGAGAAGTTGGTTTTACAAATTTGTAAACTTTACCATTGGCTTGAAGCTCAACTTCAGATTCCACGATCTCAGGACAGAAACCTTGAGTGTCTTCAACATCTCCATCAATACAATTGCTTTGTCCTGGTTTTGCTTCGAAAGATGTTGGTAAAGTAAAGGCCATGTTGACATTTGCTTCCTCTATCATCAGATCAAATTCTTGATCTTCAAGAAAATTGATTTCCTTTGAAGTATTCGTTTGAACATCGTTTGGATTTTCTTCATCAATTTCCATTGCCTCCTTGCATTGCTCAATGATCGAGGATAATTTGTTCTCATCGACCAATGTCATATGCTTCTCATTTTCATCTTTCATAGTCTTCCTTTCGAACCTTGGATTAGGCTTTGAAGAATCTACATTTTTCTGAATATTCATGTTAATATTCTCTTGCATTTTGGCATACCTTCGTTGCAATCTTCTTTTTTGAGTCTTGGACATAAACGGCCGGTATTCCAACTCTTGGTTTTTTGGATATCTTAGAACATACCAATTGTCGATAGGCACCTTTGGTGGAATAACCAGCTTCGACTTTCCTTGTTGATTCGAAGTTGGCCTTTCTCCTGTAAAAACACCTGCATTCTTTCCATGGTCTAGAGTACATCCTTTAAAATTAGGCTGGTTAGGATTTGGCACTTTTGGTTTATAAAACTGATTATTGTTTCTCAAACCAAAATTTTGTTGATTAAAATTTGGTTTGTTAAAATAACCAAGCCTAAAGTACTGAAAATTCTTTTGGTAATTCTTAGGTGGATAAAAAGGTCCAGAAGAGAATTTATGATGTGGATGATTAACATATGGAGGTTTAGGATAACTTACTTTTCCTTTACCTTTCTCCCATGGCTTCGTAAAATAATCTACTTTTCCAGTATATGAATTATCTTTTTCAGCCGCTCTAACATACTCTTCACCACATTTAGAACATAATTGTTTGAGAATCCCTTGATCTGGCTTTGAAGCAGTTGACATTAAAGGATCTTCAAACATTGGTAATTCTGTTTCTGTTTCTGCTTTGGATCTGATTATCAAACTCTTAGATTCTGGATTATGGATCAGTCTCTTCTTATTCTTCCAAGTAGGAAATTCAGCATTGTGCATCTCAACAAATAATTCTTTCATTCCATTCTGTGAATCTTCCAGAGTAAATTCATTTTCATTTTCTTCTGAATGAATAGGCTCAATATCTTCTTCAATTCGACTTTCCTATAACATGAATCGAACAAAAGTAATTTTGTCAATTCCATACAATAATGTTTTCCAATTATGGACATTTTGATTACTTTTCCCTCTTTGATCTGTATGTCTTTTAATTGGGAAATGAACATCATGGAATTCGACTTCAACTTCTTGAATTGAAGGGAAAGGATTATTATCAATACCCATAGATTCATCACCTTTGTCAGGGAACTTTAAATTCCCTTTTTGAATTTGTTCTTGTATTACATTTCTAAATACAATACAATTACTTGTTGAATGTCTCCAAGAATTATGCCATTTGCAATATTCTTTATTTCCTATCTCTTCAAAATTTGGAATTTTATGTCCTTTAGGCAATTTTATGAATTGACCATTCAACATATGATCAAAAATAGAATCTACTTTTGATATATCAAAAGAATATTACCTCGAACCTTCATTCGAAGCATTTTTCTTCGCCTGATAACTTGTTTTACTATCTATTTTTATTAATGCATCACAAGTAAATGGTGATTTGCCGATTATTTCAGCGGCATCTACTTCATAATTTGGGTCATAATAATAACTCTTAAAAGATGAATTTTGTCTTTGATATTCTTCTTTTAACAAAGTTTCATACCTCGACACTTTGGTAGTTAATTCCATGAGATCCCTGAATTCTATTCCATCGAATTTTTTCCTTAACTCAAACTCTAAACCATTCTGAGCTAACTTCACAAATTCATTTTCAGGTAAACTAATTCTGCATCTATTCTTTGCTTTTTTAAATCTATGAATAAATTGTGAAGCTTTTTCATCAGGTTTTTGTCTAAGTCTGGCTAAATCAGCCATAGAAACTTCATGATCAGTTCTAAAAAACTGAGTATGAAACATTTCTTCTAATTGTACCCAATTTTGAATAGAACCTGGTGGGAGATTTACATACCAAGTAAATGCATTCCCTGTTAATGAATTTGAAAACAATCGAAGTTTCAAAAAATCATTATTTCCAGCTTCACCGCTTTGCCCAGTGAACCTCCCAATATGCTCTATAGTTGATTGTTCTCCTTCACCAAAGAATAGAGCTAATTCCGGGACTTTATACCCTCTTGGGAATTCATATGTTCTATCAATCCAATCAGGATATGGCTTTCGATATAATGGGACCTGAATATTTCTATTCAGAGGTCCATATGTTTCTTGAATTAATTCAAGAAGTTGATTTCTAGTTGCCATAATGGGATGATTTACAGGCATATTTGTATTAACATTTTGATTTTGAAGCACCCTAAAGTTTTCATTTTGACTTTGATTCATTTTGTTTGCTTCACAATCACTAGATTTCTTCTCTATCAACCCCCCGGGTTCATTGGTACTATCATACAAAGGATTTGTGAATTGATTTGAATCTACATGATGTGAAACATTTTTATGAACATCATTATAACTAAACTTTATGGGCTGATTAGTGAATTCATCATAATGAAATTTACTATTCATTTTGTTCATTTCAGATGAACTACTACTTGATTTATTAACATCTACAAACGTAGGAAATATAAACTCATTTTGTTGAGCATTCATCACTGCCTTTGATTTACTTATATCACTAAAGTCATTTATTGGCCTTATATTCTCTTTCTGACCATAAATTGGCCTTATATACTCATTTTGGCCATAAATTGGCCTTGTACCTACCGACCCCCCGGGTTCTGAATTCACCTGAGGGGGAACACCCAATAATGAAATTCCTGGTAAGTTCGAGATAACAGCTTGTTTCTTTTGTGAACCATTATAAATCTCTTCATTTACAGAAGTACATTGTTTATTCATAGTATTTATAATGGTTTGCTGTAATTGTTGAGTAATTTCAGCCATCCTTGGCCGAAAAATCTCAGAAACTTGTACTGCTAACTGCGACAGAGTTTCTGGATTAGTGTTCTGTAGATTAACTCTTTTTATACTAGCTTCAACCCTAGAGTTTTCTTCATTTTGCAATGAATTTTGATCTTCAAGAATGGCTTCAAGGCCATCTTCTGGCCTGTTCTCACCTTGATTTGAAGATTCCGTTTGTTTAGATCTTCTTGTCATCATAGTAAGAAGATTATATATTTTGCCTTAATTGTCCCACCGGGCGTGCCAAAAAAGATGTTCGCTTAAGAAATCTTCAAGTGGCAACTGCACACGTATGGTTTGAAGTGGGGGGCGTGCCAGAAAGGTTGACCTTACACCGATTCAAGGTAAAAGATTGGTTCGAAGTTACTCGAGCCAAAATATATTAATCAGGCAATTGTGAGAATTCGGCTTCGCCTCAATGAAGAGGACTTTTAATTAATCAAATAAGGCAAAATAATTGTAAATGACTCGAAATGTAACAAGTAAAGCAATAAATAAAATATTTCGAAGAAACCACATAATCATATTATTACCTCCATTTCTGGTACAGCAATTATACACTTCTGTTAAAGTCCTTCGAAGCAATCAAACTGAAGAGGATAGAAGAGAGAGGGAGATAGATCTTAGACGAAAAGGATAGAGAGATAAGGGAGAGAGATCTTAGACGAAAGGAAAGAGAGTATGGGATGAGAAAAGAATTTCTAAGTTAAGAGATACATTGAGGTGAGGAGAGATAGAGAAGAGATATGCATAAAGACGTGTGTCTTGTGAGGTCATGGACCATTTGCATGGAGAGTCATTCCTCTATTTATAGACTTGAGAGGTAACTGCTTTCCATCCGTATCCAATAAGGTGTTGACAAGTGTCATAAGTCTCTGTGATCCAATTGAAATCTTCATATCTTGCTTCGTGAGAAAACTTTGCTTCAATATGATTGGCTTGAAAGAAAAACTGCTTAACCGTCTTCACACCAATTATGGATTGACACCTGCCCAACAGCACTGCTGATCTTCTATTTGAACGATTGAATGTTCTTATTTTAAATCCATGATCTGATAACTGCTATTTGATTTTTTAAATAGAAAACTCACCACTAAACTGGCGGTTATAGGCAGTTACTTTGGTATATTAATCTAGTACAAAGCACTTCATTATATGCCTTTCCTTATTGGCTTAAAGAGCTGAAACTGCCTCTTATTAAAAATATTTGCCACGTGTCCATATTCCATTGGGCAGTTATTTTAATAGTAAACAATAGCGAGAACACAAATACACATTATCAACTTCATGTAACCCTCATAGGTCTCTCTCTCTCTCTCTCTCTCTCTCTCTCTCTCTCTCATTTACCTTGCGAGGATGAATAGGAGAGGTTCATGATTCTGACCATATTTGGATTAGCTTTGCTTAAAATCACTTTTAGAGTTCAAAATTTTACTTAA
>JAESVK010000143.1:3405828-3483517 GCA_017140935.1 Hamamelis virginiana | reverse complement strand
TACTTGCATCTGTTATTATTACTAGACATCAATTTCAAAAAATAGAAGATTGTTAAGTTTGAAATAAGAAAAAATGCCTTAAAAAATTACTTTAAATATTTATGCGAAAGTTCGGGAGCAATGCCTCTGAACCAAAAAAAAAAATTGTTATATTATGAAAAATTGACTGTTGGATTAAACAATCTTTTTTATGAATGTCATGTCAGCCAAAAATTATAATGACCTGATAATTAGTTTTCAAAATACAGTCTGTAAAAGACTCTAACAATATCTACTGTTGGATGCTGTCACATTTATTTAATAGACTGTATTTTAAAAACCGACCACTAGATTAATGTGATTTTTGGCAAACATGACATCTATAAGAAAATTATGTAATCAAACGGTCAGTTTTTCAAAATACATGTTCTAGTAAAAGTGGTCAAGCTAACGTTAAAATAGGTAAAAACGTCCTTACAAGATCAAGACTATATATATATATATATCCCGATCCCGTGCACATATGTTGACTTTAGTTAAAGTCGGAATGAGGACTTTAACTAATTGTGGGATATGTATTTTGAAAAACTGACCGTTAAATTAGATATTCTTTTTATGGATATCATGCATATCAAAAAAAAAAAGAAAACGAAAATCTAGAATTATTAAAAATGGGAATGACAACACCATATTGGCGGGCCTGGTCATCATATGTAGGCCCTTAGTGTTGAACTTGCAAAATTAAATTGAACGTTGGGCCAAGATCGAGTTGGTGGAAGCTCAGAGCATCATCGTGCCAATTAGTGCAGTGACTGGCCTGGCCCAGTCTAATCACCCAAAGCTGAACACAGTCTATTTTGGCCCCATGATGCTAGATTTTAATTTGATGATTTGCATCGAACAAAGTTAATGATCATTCATTGATAATATATAATTATATTTATTAGTGTTTTTTTTTTTTAAATCATTTTTGAAGAATTATCTATCCACGTAATCTTTATTTAAAGTTATATTCGAACTATGTCTTCGCATATCAAAATTTCTATACTAGAAGTGACTGTAGTAAAAGTTAAAGCCCCTAACTATTGCTATAATCACTTTTAGAATGAAACTTTTGCCAACCATTCTATCACTCCTCTTAAGTTGTCTAAAAGTGATTATCACTTCATCTCACAGATCAAATGAAATTTTGAACTCTAAAAGTGATTTTAAGAAAAGCAAATGCAAATAGACCTTCTCAAGTTGTCTAAAAATGATTATCACTCCATCTCACAGATCACTCAAGTGAAATTTTGAGCTCTAAAAGTGATTTTAAGAAAAGCAAATGCAAACAGACGTTTAATTAATGACGAATATATTTTACTATTATTAAAAGCAAAAGAGACCATTTCATATCATAATACACAAAATAAACCTATCCATTTTTATTCAGAATATATTGAAAAATGCTATACACCGCTATAAAAGAGTGCTATTTACATGGTAATGAGATTAAGAAAAAATAAAGAAAATAAAATGCTATACACCGCTATAAAATGGTAAAATAAATAAATAAATAAATAAAATAAAATTGAAGCCAATGTGCATGCGTTTAAGAAAAAACAAAGAATTTGAAGCTAGCTAGTCTATGTTGGCCGTTCATATAACCAAGCTATATATAGGAAATCATTGAGGTTGCTGAGATTATCATTTTGCAAACTTATGTGTGAAACCATAATGAATGAATATACGAAAATGGATAAAAATACCCCCTTTTAACATAATAAATAAGTATACAAAAATGCTCATTTAAATCAAGTAGCCATTTACAATCGACCATCAGAGGCACCAGTGGCCACAAGTGAGGCTTTCCTGACGAATGATAAACACCTTCGGCCGCATCGAAACAGAGATACATTTCCATTTTTTTTCCATAATCCAAAAAAAAAAAAAAAAAAGCCTTTTTTTTCTTTATATATATAAACAAATAAATATTTATCTTTTTTATCGCATGGGATATAGAGATACATGCATCTTTTTTATTAGGCATATAATTCTTTTTTTTTTTTTATCTAAATACATAGATACACATATCTCTTTTAATTATTTTTATACACAATCTTTTTTATTGATGCGAGTGGTTGGCTTTAATGTTGGTTGTTTGCACGAGGGAGGGGGACAGAGAGAGAGAGAGAGAGAGAGAGAGAGGTATTTCCTTTTCTTTCTTTTTTTTCTTTCTTTTATCAATGCAATGAGGTGTCTGAATTGTCGGAGCCCAACTAATCCCTGCTTCCCATGCAAAGTTACTGTCCCATGGGTTCGTATAACACCTGGGCTAGCTACTAGCCCTTTCTTGTGATTGGCCAAGAGAATTTGGATGGTTTCGAACTCGGGATATTTGGGTTTACAGCTCACCCTTTTGCTGCCAGGCCAACTTTCATTTATTAAAAGAGAAACATTTCATCAAAGCTACAAATGAAAATAAAGGCCATTTTCTACTATAAAAATGCATTTCCAATTCAAAGACTTAATGGTATATTTGTGGACTTAATGGTGTACAACCACGAATTGAGGACTTCGAATAACTTTTCCTTAAATTTATTTACGGTTATACGAACGATCAAGAGATATATCCTAAAACAAACAAGATAATTAAAGACATGTAACTGCATACACAAAAAATAGCATATCCCTTTTTCTCATTCTTTTTTCATTTGTTGAACAATTACCAGAACCTACTTAAACATACATAAGGTATATAAACACCTATTATAATACTTTCACATTTCAAAATCAATTCATTTCGACATTTCAAAATAAATCAAAAATTTTACATTTCCTATTGGTAAAAAAAAAAAATTGGGACATTTGTTTAGAAAAATGAAATGCAGTATACATTTTTGGGTTTTTTTTAAGGATAAAAAAGTAATTTTACATAGTATATCTGTTAATAAAAGGGGAATTTGGCTAAAGGTCCTCATTTATAAGATTTTCATGCCAAAAGTTCTCTCAATGGATTTTTCTTCCCAAAAGTCGTTTTGGCTCATTGGACAAAAATACATCTCCTTTCTAACAACCTTCAACGCCACCTATACCCCCAACCCCCGGGTTCACTACGTCACACCCCGTAGAGACTTGCATCAGTTTCCTACACAGGAAACGCAGGTCACTACGCCAACGCAAGTTATTACGCCGGAAAATGCAGGTCACTACGCCGGAAACACAAGTCACTACGCCGAAAAACGCAGGTCACTATGCAAAAAAAAAAAAAAAAATGTTTATTTTTCCTACATTTTCCAAGCAACCAAACAAAAAATTAATTAAAACAAAAAAAGAAAGAATTTTTTGTTGGTCTTGTCTTATGGGCTGTGAACGTGCCAGCTTTGCATCATATGGTGGACTGCATGGTTTTTCCACAAAAATGAAAAAGGTAAAACATGCCATAATATCTACCAGTGGATACTTCTACTAAATTAAAACCTAGAATGATGTTTGGTAAGGTTATTCATGTTAGTGGCTAACTTTTCAATTCAGTAGGAGGTATATATATATATTCAACTTTCAATTTTTCTCAGGTTTCGAACATTTGCTTTGATTGCTCCAACCAAATTAGCAAACTCCCTCACCATGAGAGTTTTCTGATGAAGATCTATAGTAACACTATGGTCGCTTGGAAGTGGTCCCCATTCTGTCACAAGTTCCGTGAACCCAGACTTGGACGCTGTAGAAAACGAGACTTCTTTCTCTTGAAAGGGAATAACAAAGTCATGAAGATGCAGAGTTCCCTTGACGGCCTTCAATGCCGTCACTGTAAACGAAACACATATTGGCTTTGAGAGGTCAATAATCACTTTCTCTGATCGAGCAGAGGACCTCCATTGATTTTGGTTTCGTTTTGGGTTGTTGAATGGGAGGCGGATGGATGGATGCAGGTTGATTGGGTTAGGATGTGATGATCGCCGAACAATGTAGATGGAAGGAGAAGCATATCAGAGAAAGTGACGGGGAGTGGGAAGAAAGAGTGGGGAAGAAGAAGAAGAGATAATGAGAAGTGGATAGTGTGTGGATCAGGGCAATTCGTGTGTGGAGGGGTAATTTTGTCACTAAAATAATTAAATTTTAAACAAATAGGACCTTAGGCATTAAAATTTATCTAATTGGGACTTTTCCAAAAAAAAATTGTTTAGGTGGACTTTAGCCAATAAATACTTTTAAAATAGGACTTTAGGTCAATTATCTCTTAATAAAATGTATGATTCTATTTCCACCCACCCATATTGTTAGTGGCACCCACCAATTAATAAATTTTTTTTATTACTATTGTACCCACATATAAATTTACTATTAAGGGTACTATTTGGCTTTGGCACCCAAAACAGCAGCTCCAATGGTGTACTATTGCTCATGCCAAATTTTGGCTTTGGCAGCCCAAACTGCCAAATTTAGGGGTGAGAATGGCAACTGCCATTTGAGTCACATCAGCTTTCCCACTACTTTAACTAACCCCAACTTCCAAAATGACAAAATACCGCCAAAGATCTTGTTTGGCAGCCAATAAAATTCAAGGAAAAAAAATCACACAAATGAAATTATATTAACACGGCAACATGAACAATAAATCATTAAATGGAAACCAAATCATTCACACAACAAATCAAGAAAAACAAATGGTTGAATTTGTACTCACGGGTTTAAGCGAATCCATGCAATTTGGTTGAACATATGAATTTGTACTCCCATCACCTTTCTCGCCTCTCAGAAAATGGCCAAATAATCACTTTCCCGAGAAACAAACAGACCCCATATACAATCATCTTGGCAGCAGTTCCCATTATCAAACCCCTGTTATCTTCATTACCGTCCGATCAAACCCCTCCATCCCAAACCCTAATCTCAGACGTTAGTTTCGATCCTCAAAGAGATTCGGTGAGAGAGTGAGAGAGGGAGATAGGGTTGTAGAGAGATTCGCTGCTATACCTAGGGTTTACAGAGAGTGAAAGAGGGAGATAGGTTGTAGAGAGTGTGATATTGTAACACCCCAACCTAACATCCGTACCGACCCTTCCGGATAGGTCAACACTTGTCAAGAAAGAGGTACAACCTGACCTGCTCATTTGTATATCCTCACGAGAGTCAAGAAAATATATATATATAAATTTAACAATATGAAATGTCATGCTCATTCAAATGTCCCAATCGACATATATATTAATAATAAATCAATAATAATAACAATAATGTCAACATCCCTGACAAATAGGTTATGCCACAAACAGTGACAAATCCCATTAATTAAAAAAGATAGAAATAATACACGCCTCGAGAAAATGCAACCCTAATGCAGAACCTATTATATAGCTTCCCAATAATCCTCGAACAGAGGCTTGTTCTAAGCCACGAATGCATCCCCATGCCAACCTAAAATCTGCTGCAAAAAGCAGGGGTGAGCTTCAACGTGCTCAGTAGGAATAAGATAACATCTACAAATAACAATAATATAATAATACATGGAAAAATTTTAAATAAACGGAATTTCCATAATGTTTATAAAACGACAAATAAAGCAGTTACAAACCTGGGTGGCCTTTCAGTGAAAAGTATACATGTAGAGAAATTTATATCCAGTTCATAATTCAATATGAGAAAATTGTGTGAGTTTAGTTCAGTTACAAATGCAGTATAATACCCATTATTTCGAAGACCAAGCTCACAAAATGTATATCAAGACGTTGTTCTCAGGCTAATAAGCCCCCGGCACAACGACAGCCAATAACACGTTGTTCTCAGACAAATAAGCTCCCGGCACAACGACAGCCAATATTACGATGTTCTCAGGCCAATACGCCCCCGGCACAACAATAGCACGAAATTATGTTGTTCTCGGGCTAATATGCCCCCGGCATAACGATAGCACAAAATTACGTTGTTCTAGGGCTAATACGCCCCTGGCACAACGATAGCACGAAATATCAATCATTGTCAAGTGGACATGTAAAGCAGTAAGATTATATGTTTTAACCAATTTCCAAAGCAAACAGGTAAAATTATAATATGTGCCACATGAGCGTATCAAGCATTATTTCAAAAACAATCTTATCCATTACCCAAAAACAGGATTGAGAGAGATAAACCATGCGTCATCAATATATATATATATATATATATATAAAACAGTTTTCAAGAGACGTAACCCTTCCAACAAGAATATACTTTCAAAACATGGCTTGCTTATAATAATTTTATTTCTAAACTTTCAATTTTACCTAAACCGGAGAAACATTTGACCAAAATATCTCATGGCTTTTCCATCGTAAAATCTTTTCAGAAAAACCAGGCATATGGATATAAAAATCAAACATCTCATACTTATTTACATAAACAAAGTCATCATATGCCTGTTACTATGCGATTCCATAAAACTTTGAAATAAAAGTGCCTATTCCCCAGTTATATAAATATCGTATCAAATTCTAAATAGTCAGCCATGAGGTATTGATAAGTTCTCAAAACATATTTATCCTGTGCATTGGTTTCATTTCGTATAAGTGACACATATGTCAACAGTTCTTAAATCAATGTATTCCATGTATCTATTTAACAGTTTAATAAATGACGGGGTTTCTCAAGCATTCATAAGTTAAAGTATTCAAATGTGTTTAATATTCACAAAGTTCTTAAAACATATATAAAATAATCATATTATCATTAAGAGTAAAAGATTATTTATCCTTACCTTAATGCAGTTGTGTTGTCCAACCCTTTATGGCTCCACGAGCCTCCCAAATGCAATGCTTATGCACCAATGCAAGTGATCCTTCCAAAGACCTTCAAAGTCTGAGGAAATAACAAATAATGCAAGCAAGGAAATCAAAAGAAAGCACAAAGATTCACAACTTCAAAAGTAAAGCGACTCGCTTCCTAAAATTGCTCACTCGCGACCCTAAAGGCTCAAAACCCCAAAATGCCAAACCAAAGGCCTTAAGATTCTCAAGACATAACTCTAAGTACGACTAAATGTTACACATCGAATTTCGTGGTCAAATACCAAGCGATTTGAAAGATATACAACGAAGAAAATAAAGGGTGCAAGGAAAGGGCAACTATGGTATTTACTAAATATCTATCTCTCCAAAAATAATTTAAAACCTCAAAATTTATAAAGTATACTTCATAAGCTTTCCGTACATATAAAGTATGCCCAAATCGGAGTTCGGATAAGAAAGATACGCGCGTTTGAAGTTAAATCAGTTTTGACGGAGCAAAAGAAGCAAACAATCAAGTGTCTAACTCGAACAGTCGACTATTTAGGCCAAACAGTCGACTGTTTGGGGCAGAAAGGTCTAGTTTCGAGTTTCTACATGACACAGTCGACTGTCTTGGTCAAACAGTCGACTGTTTCCGTGATAAATCCGACTAACAAGGTATTTTTGAACTATAAAACCACCCCAAAACTTCAAATCAAGTTCCCAAAACCTATAATCAACAACAAACAATCCCAAAAAGGTTTGATTCACCTCTTAAACTCAAAATGAATGCATCAAACTTCATCATTTAACAAAACCTAACTCAAAACCTCAATAAAACCCACATGTAGAAAGTATACAACCCAATACTCCTCAAATCCTTCTTCAAAGCGCCAAACTAAACCTTAAATCACTCCTAAAACACCATGGTCATCATCCAAACCCAAAATTCAACACTCATACCACACAAATCCGAAAATAACTCATATACAAATGAAGGAAATGAAAAAAAATATGGCAAGAACTTACCTTTACGATGGTGACACGAACTCCAGCGAGCTCTGATGACCTCCCTATCTTACTTCTCCTCTTTATCCCGTTATCTCTCTCTCTCTCTCTCGGCCTCTCCCTCTCTCTGCCAAAATATTGAAGAAAGAAAAGAATGGGTTTTTAACCCTTTTATATGCCTAATGGAAAAACCGTAAATATTTGAAAGTTTTTTTTTTATTTTTTTAACCACATCATCACTTAAAATGAATAAAATAATGTTTTTTAGAAATCCGGGTTATCACAGATATAAAGTGAGAGAGGAAGATGGCCGGTGCAGAGAGAGATTCAGTGAGCAAGGGAGTGTTTGGGATGAAAGATTCGGTGAGAGAGGGATTGTTATGAAGTGAGAGAGGGAGATGGGTTGCAGAGAGATTCGGTGAGAGAGTGAGATGGAGCGCAAAGAGTGAGAGGGAGATAGGTTGCAGAGAGTGAGAGGGAAATGGTTTGTAGGTGTGAGAGGGATTAATATGAGGTGAGATGGTGGGATGGGAAAGGAAATGGAAGATATTTCGGATGATAAAGATTTGACTTTTTTTTTACCAATCTTTTTTAAAAGATATTTATAAATTATGAGAAAGAGAAATTTGAAATTAAACAAAAATAATTAATTTTTAATATATATATATTTGTTTTAGATGGGCAGATAGGCAAAGCTGCAGAGTCTTCTGAATAACCTTTTTCAGAGATTCTCTACACTGTAAAGATAAATACGCATATAAGAGGTAGAAATTGCGGAGAGAAATAGAATTGCACATTCAACTCATCTAACATTCAGCCTATTTAGAGAATTAAACATTCACCACATTCAGCTTGAAAAACAGGGAGCCGCATTCACTATAGGTGAACCTTCACATACTCGTCGGGGCAAAAATTGGACGAAAGCTGAAGATGTTGCACTTTGTAAAGCATACTTATGTATCTCTCAATACGTTATTGTAGGCACCAACCAACCGGCTTCTGAATTTTGGAGGCGTATTTTTGCTACTTATTGCGACCTCATCGAAAACAATGGGGTGTGGTCACAAGTATCTTTGAGTTCTCGTTGGCTTAACATAAAGCGTCCATGCGGAAAATTTCATGGACACTTTACACGGATACAAAATGCATACAAAAGTGGGGAGAACATACCCGATATGGTATTAATTTTTAATGTGAAATTTTTTTTTTAATATTTTACTTGTTTGTTTATTTGTTTATTTTTTATATTTTATATTTTTTATTATTTTCAGTATGATTGAACAAAAGAACTGTATGCAAAAGTCGAAGGCAAACAATTTAATTTGGACCATTGTTGGAAAATTTTGGAAAATACCATTAAGTGGGTAGATGTGAGCATTCATTATTCCTCTCACTCAAACTGATATTCACTCGAACAATCATTCCCCACTTAATTCCTAATTCTTGGCACAGCTATTTCTCTTGATTCTGATCAAGATGCTGCGAAAAGCGTTTCCTCACATAAAAAATGCCCAAACAAACGAAAAGCTGAGAAACAGAGAAAAATGAAGTCCAAGTTAACTGGCATTGAGGGAGATCATTTTTGTAACTTGATGGAGTACTTTAACAAACAATCATTATCTCCTGATACTGGGAAGATCCAAATACAAGAAAGGTGAATTAAGGCCCTTAAGGATGCGAATATAAAGGAGAAGTTTAAGAATGAGAGAGAAAAAAGAAGGGAGGAGAGACAAAATATGACAATGAATTTGGATGGTATGGATGAGGAAACAAAGCTTTACTGGACAATGCCTAAAGATGAAGTGTTTGCGAGATAGCTTGCAAGTAATTCTAAGTCCTGTTATGTACCGCCTTCTCCTTAATTTTATTACAAATGCTTATATAAATGTAATGGGTGGATGTCTGTTTAATTTTTATTTAAGCTATGAATTTATTATTTAAGCAATGAATTTATTTAGGATATTTGGGATTTAATTAAATATTTATAATTTAGAACAATTATCACATTTTTTTTAATTGTTTAAATGAAATATAGTTTTAAAGATGCATTCATAAACTTAAAATCCATTCAATAGCATAGTGCACAATAAAAAAGAAAAATACGCATTTGGTACATTCAAAATAACAAAAGCTTGCTTTTTATGACTCGCTACCACGACGATCTTATAAGTGTTCAATCAAATCATTCCGAAGCATATGATGCAATCTAGAAGACCGAATCATATGATGGCGAGCCATAAATTCTTTGAAATGTGGTGTCCTTTCCCATGATATTTTAGACGATAGTCCTACAAATTATGCTGGTATGGTATATTAAAAATCAAGGGACTCATCTCGCTCATCTTCTACAATCATGTTGTGCAAAATAATACAGGTCTTCATAATGTTATGAAGATCATCACGAGACTAAGACCGTGCCCGTCCACGAACAATTGCAAAATGAGCTTGAAGACACCAAATGCCTTTTCCACGTCTTTTCTATATGCTTATTGCTTTGTATTAAAGTGCCTTTTATTCTCTTCTTGAGTATAAGGAATTGATTGGCCGATGGTTACCCACTTAGGATAAATGTCATCAGCAAGATAGTATCCCATGTTATACTGGTGGTTATTAACGGTAAAATTAGTAAGTGGTGCACATCCTTCTGTAATACCTGGAAATAAAGGGGAACGGTCAAGAATGTTTATGTTGTGGTGAGAACCAGGCATATCGAAAAATGCATGCCATATCCACAAGTCATGGGAGGCCATTGCCTCGAGCACAATGGTCGGCTTATGTACATAGCCGGTGTAGGATCCATGCCACGCAGCTGGACAATTCTTCCGCACCCAGTACATGCAATCTTCACTTCCCAACATTCCTGGAAATCCACGTTCCTCCCCTTATGCAAGAGTCTTGCAATGTCAGCTTCATTTGGAGATCTCAAATAATGTGAGCCATACACTGCAATAATCGCAGCACAAAATCTTTGTAATGACTCCGTTATAGTGGTCTCGACCATTCTTATGTATTCGTCTAGGACATCGGCAGCAACTTCATATGCGAGCATCCGTAAAGCCACGGTCATCTTTTGCAAACCGTTACAACCAAGAATGTCGATGGCATATAATTGTCATAATTTTGAATATCATTCAAAATCTGAAGAAACAACGAACGATGCATGCGGAAACGTCTTCTGAATAAGTTGTTTGGATAGACGAGATTTTCAGCAAAAAATCATTGAATAGTTGTTGGTTGCCCATTGCTCTATCACGATGGATTCGACATCGACCACTTGAAGAACCGCCATGAATACTTTATTCCTTGCTGAAATTATGATATCATGCACATATACGCACAAAGGTTCTTCTCCTCTGATCATCATCAGAATCAGATTCCTCAAACTCGTTTTGTAGGACTAAATTAAAAATGTCTTTACTCATCGTGTTGTAAAAAATGGTGTGATGGGAAAGAATAATGAAGTTTTATTACAGTGAATTGATGATAGAGAATAGATGTGGAGATATGGAGATAGTATGAGTGATGAGAAGCTGATGGGTGATATTTATAGAGTTTGATGGGAGAATAGTAGATAAGAGAATGGTAGATAGGAGAATGGTGGGTGTAGAGAATGGTAGATAAGAAAAGTGTTTATATATATAATTTAAATTTAGTAAGTAATTAAATTCTTTCAATTAAAATTAACCTATGATAAATTATAGGGTAAAATGCACGGACCTCCCCTGAGGTTTGGCTTAAATGCACGGACCTCCCCTGAGTTTCAATAAATTTCAACCCGGCCCCTAAGGTTTGATGTTTTTTGCAGATACCTCCCCTCCGTTACACTTTCCGTTAGAAAAGTAACTGAAAATGCTGTCATCATCCTCTAATTTTATGAAAATGCCAATTCTGCCCTTATTACTGTTTAGGACGTGCAAAATTTCAACAGCAGCGAGTTGACTCATCCATGGCTTCTCTCTCTGGAACCGTAGGATTGGGATGAATCTATCAAAGTAGTCCATAGCAAGCACGGCAGTCATAGTAGTGAAACCATAGTGAGCATTAACCCTCATAATCCACTCCACAGACTCTTTACGAGCCACCATTAAAGACCCATCTGAGCTCTTGTTCTTTAGAGATCAATGAAACAAGCTCCTCATCTTCCCAAAACAGGTCATGTTCTAGCAATACTGAAGGAAAAACAGAGGCTTTTTTCACTCTCATCACAGTACTCACTCATTTTTTTTTTGGCACCAAAAAGCATCATAAATCACTTTAAGAAACAAAAATACGTCGTTTAACACATTAAATAAACTTTGTTTCAAACATCAATCTCTTCAAAATCTCAGCATTTAATGGCTCTGCTAAGTTCACAACTGATTAAGCTCACATTTCAAGTCGTTCAAACAAACAAAAAAGGCCTAATTGAAATCAAAGCAACGCATCCACCTCAAAACCCTAGCTTCGTAAGGCGCCAATGTCTGCGCTTCGCATTGTACCTGATGGTGTTGTAAGTCCTCATGTGGATCCAGTGAGGAATAGGCTTATTCTGCCTCATCTTCTTGGCCAGCTTCTTCTTGATCATGAAGGTCTTGTGAGACTGCATTTTTGTGAAGCTGACCTCGGCCACGAGAAGATTTACCTAGCTCACTCTCTTCATCTACATTATCTTCTCCTAAATCTTCCTCAAAATGCTCTTCTTCATAGTAAAGACCATTAAAAAACAGAGGAGGGTTTTGAGACAGTTTTTCTTGTTCTTGCAGAGCCATCTTCTTCTGAGAAGGGACCAAAGCCTTTTCTCATTATAACAAGAATAAGAAACAGAACCTCAATCTCATCCCCACAAGTAACATATCTCTTTACATATATGTTTCTCTCTCTGGACTGCACAGAAAGGAAAGCGCGCACACACATACACAGAGAAAAAGGGGGAGACAAATGCAGTAAGCAAATGAAGGTTTTTATCTGAGGAGGCTATCACGCCTGTCCTTTTTTCTGGATTTTCCCTCTCTCTATCGTATATATGCTAATATATTTTGGATTTATTTTGGGGGCTTTTAGGGAGGTGTTTGGCAAGGAGGAAAATTTTCCCAAGTCTATCATTTGGGTAATTTTCCCAAGATGTAGTGAGGATATTTTAGACATTTTGATTGCAAAATAACGGAAAGTGTAACGGATGGGAGGTGTCTGCAAAAAACATCAAACTTCAGGGGGCGGGTTGGAATTTGTTGAAACTTAGGGGAGGTCCGTGCATTTAAGCCAAACCTCAGGGGAGGTGTATGCATTTTACCCTAAATTATAATTAGAATAGTAGTATTTTAGCTAATTTTATGCAAAAATAAAATTTTCAAATATTAAATTATTAAATTAAGATAAAAAATTAATTATTTATTTTAAAATATTAATTTTTTTTTATTACGAGGAATAAAAAATATTTAATATATTCTTGTAAATAAATTTTGAAAAGTAGTTGGAAGTTAGTTGGAGCATGAGGGTAAATATGTCAAATAGATGGGAAGTGCTAAAATTTGGCACTTATGCATTGGAGCACCTTGGTGTTATAATTAGAAAATGGCATCAACTAGTGCCATTTGGGGTGCCAAAATTTGGCTTTAGTACCTCAAATGGCACTTTTGCATTGGAGATAGCTCTTAAGGAACCAAAAATGGATGTTATGATTATCTCTTCACGGGTTGAAAAAGGAAGTGCCTGTAAGTTGTCTATAGTGGATGCCAAACAACGCAAAAATGTTTCATTTCATGTGGTTGTCGCTGGAAATGGTGGTTGCTTTTACACAAGGGTAAACTTGAATTTTTTTTTTTTTTTTTAAATATTGTCTCTCCAAAAAAAAATGGGGGGGAGTTGCATATAGTCCCATCCTTTTTTAAATTTATAAAAAAAGCTTTTGTGCCTTTGTTTGTTTTTTTTTTTTTTTAATTACTCTCAAGAAAGATTAGCGTAGGTAATTTATTCAAAGTTTTTATTTTTTATTTTTATATCTTTTAAGATTTAAAAAGATTATACGTACATACATATATCTATGGATTTATATGTGAGATCAGATAAGTATGATGATTGGAGGGGGAGGGGGAGGGGGAGGGGGAATGGAAGCAACGAAAGTACGAAACAATAGAAAGAAAAATATAAATTGCTTTTATCTTACCAACCATTCCAAAGGAGTAGTAACTTTAAGCAGCATCATTTTAGAAAAGTTCTCCCCAAACACAACCAATGAATGGAAAGATCTTTTGACTCTAACCACTATTTAGATGTGCTTTAATTCCTACTTTTGAGAGCAGAAAAGAAGCAAGAAGGTAATTGGAAGGTTCGTACTGCATGTCGTTTTATTATACAAATTATTTTTATTTGGTACAAAGATGACGAATAGGTCACTCTTATATATCTAAGAAAAAAAGAAGGTAGTAAGAAGTTTCATCCTTCTAGTTTTTATTTTTCTTCTTTTGGGGGTAATATGAGACTTGGAGGACCACAACTTTCCAAATACCCCCTTCACTCCACCTTATTTCTAAAAATGATCCTTTCAATATCTTTAACTCGAGTTACGATCCTTTGTTTGGATTTTTCGGTATTGGTTTTGCTCAAATATCTGAGATCATGACATATCATTTAAAGTATGAGATTAATGATATATTTAAATATTGTGTCATGATCTCAGAACTCAAGCAAATCCAAGCAGAGGATCCAAACTCCTTTAACTCATCACCCTCCTCTTCAAAGGCCCTGTGTAATTTTTCATCTCACCCACTCTCTTTCATGATATAAAATATTATTGAATATATATACACACAACCCTAGCCTCATCAGTTGTATAACTTGGTGGAAAATTTGAGGCATTTGATCATTCATAGAAGAAGGGTTTTATTATTATTATTATTATTATTAAATTACCTAGGAGTTTGGACAGATAATTGAAAAAGTTTTCTAAGCATTAATTCAACAATTAGTATAAAATTCACATAAAGTTTTCGATTTATTTGCGAAATAAAACCACTACCAACATTGTGTTGGTTTGAGATGTGAAATCACTAACTAAAGACATTTTTCTTTTTCTTTTTCTTTTTTTATTCTGGGAAAAAAATAATCATGTAATTAGAAGTAACTCTAAACGATCCTTGAACCTCACCACAACTTTCAAGGTTTCAACTAAGGGTAATTTAGGTAATATAAAAAGCTAATCAATTTAAAATGAACCAGACTAATTTTAATTTCATCACTATTTAAAAAATTCTTTTTCTTGTAACTTTTATTTAAAAACAATATTTAAACATAATTTATTTATAAAAAAAAATAAATTGCAACTTAATTAATTTAAAAATTATATAGCAATAAAGGAATAAAAACAATTAAGGAACTTTTAGTCATAGGTTCTTTCTTTTAGCGGTTTAAACTAATACGTCCAACCAAAAAAGTATTAACCCATAAAGTCCGTACAGGTTACCATTAATAGATAAAAGTCAAATTCTTTTATTTTAAGACTAAACTACCCTCGTTAGATTTAGTTTTGCTAATAATCCTTAATTCCTTTTTGAATCTTTCCTATTTTATTTCAATTTTAAATTTGACTTATTTAAAAAGATAAAATATTAATGATTTTATTTTCTTCAATTATCTCATATATTCATGTTTTTATTTCGATATTATTTCATTTCTCATAAATTATCTACTTTATTTTAGGTTTCTTCTCCAAATAAAGTTGAGTATAGAAAGATAGTATACGTTTGAGTATTATTTTTGGATCAAATATATAGGTTCAATTTTTTAGAGTTTTGGTATACGAACATATATATTTCTTCAAATGTCATTTTCATATATGAACATATATATTTTGTGTGTGAAATTAAAAAATTACTAAAAAAACTATAAATATATATATGTCTGTTTATTCAATTTTAATTCAAAACATTAAATATCAAAATTTTAAACTTAAAAGTTTATCATTTTCCTCCCAAAATGACACATACATATAAATATATAGGAATAAACACACATGAATACATATGAAAAGAAATTTGAATGTATATATTTAAACAAAAAAAAAATTGAACTTCATATGTTTTATTGTTGAAAATTCTACCTTTTCTTGACACCCGAAGCGCCAAATATTGATGTACAGTCCGGCAACATATGTCGAACTCCGGCACACATGAATATATATGAAAAAGAATTTGAATGTATACATTTAAGAAAAAAACGCGAACTCATATGGATGGGTCTAGCTTGCTCCTTCACGATCACAATCTCGGATTTTGCATTTTTTCTTTCTCATTGATGAGTTCTTCTTTGACGGAAAAAAAAAAAAAAAAAAGGTGAACTCACACGGATGTGTCTTCCTTCTTCAAATGACAAATGCAATTGGCAATAGAATATTCACAAAAAACTTGAAATGTATACGATTGGATCTTTAGAAGCTTACGGTTTTTTACCGTTAACATAAGAAAAGCAAAAATTAGTCCACTGTGGGAAGCAATAGCAATGTGGATTTATGATCCCCAAAGCCAACTTATTTTCTTTTGGATTCTGATTTTCTATAGTTAATGAAATCCATTTTTTCAAGGAATCCACCCACTAGCTATATTTTAGGAAGCCAAATAATATACACGGATTTGAGTGTTTTTTAAAAGTGCAAATTTGTCTTAAATTACTGATGAATGACCTATTAGGTTAGCTTCTTTTTTGTTAGACCTAAGATCCCAAACCTCTAAAATAAAAGAACTATAACTAAAAAATCTTAAAAACAATCCGATCTAATTTTTGAAAATTACAAAGTGGCCCAAAGACAATAATAAGTCGTGCTAATTTTTGAAAATTCATATTAGCCCTAGCACAATAATTGGTGTAAAGTCAACTACATAAGACTAGCTTCTTAATCTTAATCTTAATCTTAAATTTAAAAACAAAATATCCAAAGATAAAAAATAAAAAGAGGGAAAGGTGTGAGGTAAGCAAGCAAATATTAACACCTATTACGGTGTCTGGTCGTGACATTTTTGGGGCCTACATCATAAGTGATACCTGCATGAATGAGGTCTCTGACTCGGCAAAAGACCTATGTGTGGCTCTATTTTTTTTATTTTCCCCACTTTTTTGGGTGCGCCTAGGGTTGAAATGGATTACATGTGTACCTGTCTTATGGGTTCATCTCAAGTTTTTACGTGGATGGGCTACATCAATATTAAAGACAAGAACATTGACAAGGTAATTTACATTAGATATATATATATTTTTTCTCACAGGTAGATCCTCGTACAGACTTATATGAGAACGTTGCTTTTGTAGCTAATGTAGGTTGGGTATTTTGAAAAACTATCCGTTACATTGAATGTTCTTCTTATGTATGTGATGCATATAAAAAATTATAGTAGTAATCCAGTAATCGATTTCTAAAATAAGAATTATGAAAAACTGCGGCAATATTTAACGGTGGAAACTGTTACAGTTTTCACGATCTGTATTTTTTGAAATCGATTGTCAAATCACTGTAAATTTTAGCATACGTGATAGGCATAAGAAGAATATATAATTTAACTATCAGTTTTTCAAAATATTCATCCCACATTGGCTAAAAATCTATATCCTCACATACACTTACGTGAGAACATATCCACAGGAAAATTACTATTTATATTATATATATTTACTCTATAAGCCAATCCAAACGAAATAGCAGACAACCACTCTGTTTTTTTCTCTTTTTAATAAAAAATATAAAACTTTATTAAATATATGAAGTCATCAAAGATGTATCCATTTGAAGTGAAACCATTACTTTTTCAGCTGCATACCACTCTTGATTCTTATGACAAAGCTAATTAATTTTCAACCAATACCGAAGGCCCATTTACATTAATTTTTCTTAAAATTATTTTTTAAATTTAAATTTTCAATTCATCTAAGAAGCTGAATGATAATTATTTTTAGACAACTTGATAGATCATGATTGGATGACAAAATTATCATCCAAAAAGTGATTCTGGCAAAATTTAGGAAATTCCAACTTTTACAACAATCATTTCTAGTATGAAAAGTTTGATGGATAAAGACATGGTTTAAATATAATTTTAAAGAGATATATGAAAAAATAATCCTCTAAAAATAATTTTAAAAAAAACTAACACAAACGGACCCTAAATGCATGAAAGCATAAAATGCTACCATTTTGAGCTTTCACTGCTATTTGCAATGAGAGGTTTTTATTTACGATGATGAATTTATCATAATTTATATATCATAAGTCTCAAACTTAAATATTTTATATCACTAAATCTAAAAATTCAAGATTATATAAGACAATACCCAAACATGTCCTAAGACTTTTAGCGCATTGATGAATGTGCCAACGTCTTCCGCTGACCCTTAAAAAGTACTTTATAAGAGTCTAGAGGTCTGCTCCCCGCTTCCCTGCACCAATTAAGCAGTTTTCTTTAATGAAATACCGAATACGGAGTACCCTTCTTCTCCTATAAAAAACTACTATTAAGAGCATCTCCAATCTGATTCAAACTCAAATTTAAATTTAAATTTGAATAAAAAAAGTTAAAAAATCTTCTCCAATCCTGATTCAAAATCAAACTCAACTTGAATTTTACTCAAACTTAAACTCAAATTGAGTTCTAACTCAAATTTTTGAGTAAGTGATTGGAGAGCTTCCATTTAAAATGAGCTTTTTACTCAAATCCCGACTCAATTTAAATAAGAGTTTGAGTTAATGATTGGAGATGGCCTAAGGACAGACCAGCATCTTGAATTATAGAGCAGTTTTTTATAAAATCCTTTAAGAATTATGAATAATTCTTAAATAAATAATTCTCTTAAATTATGAATTTGTGATATTTTGTCTTCTCGTTATTAAAAAATTAAGAAAAAAATAAATTATGTGAGCATCAAATGATGCCATTAGATTATTTTTAAGGAAAAATGATGAAAATGACTCTAAATATGGAATTTATCAAGGAGTCCAACCAATAAGATGGTATACAAATAACCTCCTACAGGTCAAATATAAAGTCAACTAGAATATTACATTGTCTTTTATACCCTCATTCCTTAATTGCATCATGCCATGTTCATCCAATCTATTTTTCTCAAATTTTTTAATAGTGAGGGGTTGAAGGGTAACAATTTCAAGTTCAGGAGAATTATTTATTTAGTTAACAAATTTATGAGGGTTTTGTGAACTTGGCTATAGTACAAAAGGTTATTTATTCGATTTTGAAATTTGAAATTTTGTGAAATAATTGAAAGTTTAGGAGTTTCATTCAATTTACCCAAAAAAATAATTCCAAATAAATTTTTTCCTTATATGTCTTCCTATTCCTTATTTGTTCTAAAAAGATATCAAATGAATGTTTTGTTCCGTGAATTTTCTAATTTTTCTAACAATTTACCATTTTTAAAAAGCTACATTTTTTCTGCTTTAAGATTGAGTTATTTTCACTTTTATTCTTTATAATTTTTTTACTATAAAAAAATGTTTTTTTAAAAAAAATTAAATATTAAAAATTAAAGCGATGACAACGTAGTTACGGAATGTCCAAATGATGTATTTACTTATAAGTAAAGGGACAAATATTATAGTCATCATTTGCTAATCATGAACTTTTTTTTTCTTTTTTATACCAAAGTTAGCAAAACATTTAGATGACCGTTAGATCTCGGCCATTTGAATGATCTAATGGCCATTTGAGTATTTGATGACTTTACAAAGTCAGCAAATGCTGGCTAGAACATTTTCAGTAAAGGAAACAAAGCGTAACTTTCAAATTATAGAGGATAAACTATAAATGAACTATATTTCAGACAATGGAGCCTTAGGGAGCTCTAAAAAGGGACATAATAATAATTATTATGAATTTTATTGTGATGGTCCAATTTATATCATGAAGGCTTACAATTTTGATGGTCAAATTTTTATTTAATTTTGTGTAACTTTCATAACCTCCCATGGGTATTTTATATATATATATATATATATATATATATATATATATATATATAGTTTTATTTAAGTTTAAAACTATAAATATATATGTCTGTTTATTCAATTTGTTTGATTCAAAACATTAACTATCAAAATTTTACACTTAAAAGTTTATCATTTTCCTCCCAAAATGACACATACATATAAATATATGGGAATAAATATACATGAATACATATGAAAAGGAATTTGAATGTATATATTTAACAAAAAAAAATGTGTTAGCCCTATGGTCTTTGACCACATTTTGATGATAACTAAACCATATTTTATCTTCTAACAAATAGTTAAGTGTTGTGTCTCCATAGATTTGAAGTTATATCTTGTTGGAGCTCATCAACATATCTCAAGTAATTCAATGCATTCATATTCAATCAAAGTTCATGAAGTTCAAACTTTGAAAATCAACTTGAAGACAAAGCTTATGAAGATATTTTTGAAGCCAAGTTGCTCTCTTTATATTAGGAACATTTTGTAAAGCATTTCATATGTTCAACATTGCATAACTCAAGAGAAAATTTTTTTAACTCATATTTCATTGGCATTCATACTTGAAAATATTTTCAAACTTGTCCAAAAATGCTTTTGAACTCTTAGTTAACTTGTTTAAGTGTTATAAGTTGAATTAGACTTAACAATTTCGAAATATTAGCCTGAGAACATTCCTAATCGACTAACCCATCTATTCCAGTCGATTAAGTGTCAAACAGAAGCTTTACTTTGAGAAATCTTGAGCTAGTCGACTAAACACCTTGGCCTAGTCGACTAACTGTTTCCTAGTAGACTAAGACCCTTATCCCAGTCGACTAAAAGCAGATCAGTAGCCATGTTTGAGAAATAGAGTGGCTAGTCGACTAAGACATCTCTTCTAGTTGACTAATCGATCCCGAAATTTTTTTCTAAAGTGCATTTTAAAGTCTTTAGTCGACTAAAGTCTATTATCTCAGTCGACTAATTAAACTCAGAAATGTTTTAAAGGTTTTTAACTGAGCTAGTCGACTAACTCTCTTTGCCCAGTCGACTAACCGTGCACGGAAAACCAAAATGCTTTGAAAAATTGCTTGCTAGTCCACTAACCCTATTGTCCTAGTCGACTAACGCCTCTGCAATTTCAAAACAGCTCTTTCTTCTTTTGGCAAATCAAGCATTTAATGAACCGTAACCGCTCCCCTCTTCTCCAATCAGACTTGGGGGATTTCAAACGGCCTTTTGTGACCTTGTTCATTATATATAGAGCTTTTGCTCTCATTTATGAACCACCTACACTATTATTCAACATTTATTGAAATTATTTATTGTGAGCATTCATCATTCAAGCTTCTCTTTGTGAAATCTCTTTGAGCTATCTTTATTGAGTATTTGAGAGGCCATTTAGTTGAACTTGTATTTATTACAAATCTTCTTGTTGAAGCATTCATTGTATTGTTCTACAATCACTTGTATTTATTGTGAGATTTAAGGGTTTTATAAAACTCTTATGGGTGAGAATCTACCACCTTTGAAAGTAGATTGTTGGTGAATGTCTTCCACCTTATAAAAAAGGCTGTAAAGGTTTCTCCACCTTTAAGGAGCTTGATAGTGGATTAATCCTCTCGATGGAGTTCTTGAGGCGTGGATATAGATGGAGATAAAACCACGTTAAAATTCTTGTGGTTGAATCTCTCTAACTCAACATCTTTCATTTCAAGTTATTTATTTACTTGCTTTATTTTTTGCTGAGTTGATATCTTATCTTGCATTCTAGTTATCAAAAGTTTAAGTTTTCAAAAACCTATATCCCATTTATAAATCAGTTTTTAAATTGTCAATACTCTATTCACTTCCCCTCTAAAGTATATTTTGGGCCAACAAAATGAACTTCAAATGTTCTATCGTTAAAAATCCTACCTTTCTTAGCACCCGAAGCGCCAAAAATTGATGTACAGTCCAGCGATATCTGTTTAACTCCGGCACACATGAATACATATGAAAAAGAATCTGAATGTATACATTTAAAATAAAAAAAGCGCGAACTCACATGGACGTACCTAGCTTGCTCCTTCACGTTCAAAATCTCAAATTTTGCTTTCTTTCTTTCTCATCGATGAGTTCTTCTTTGACGGGAAAAAAAAAAAAAAAAAAAAGTGAACTCACACGGAGGGTCTTCCTTATTCAAATGACAAATGCAATTGACAACAGAATATTCCCAATAAACTTAAAATATATACAGTTGGTTCTTTAGAAGCTTACGATTTTTTGCCGTTAGCATATGAAAAGCAAAAATTAGTTCACTGGGAGAAGCAATAGCAATGTGGATTTGTGATCCCCAAAGCCAATTTATTTTCTTTTGGATTCTGATTTTCTATAGTCAATGAAATCCCTTTTTTCAAGGAATCCACCCACTAATTCTATTTTAGGAAGCTAAATAATATATACAGATTTGAGGATTTTTTAGAAAGACAAATTTGTCTTAAATTAGTGATGAGCGACCTATTAGGTTAGCTTTTTTTTTTTTTTTTTTGGTTAGATCTAAAATCCCAAAACTCTAAAATAAAGGACCAATAACTAAAAAATCCTAAAACCAGGCCGATCTAATTTTTGAAAATTTCATATTAGCCCTAAGACAATAATTGGTGTAAAGTCAACAACATAAGACCAGCTTCTTAATCTTAATCTTAAAATAAAAAAATATAAAAAAGGGGACGGAAAGGCGTGAGGTAAGCAAGCAAATATTAACACCCATTCCCACGGTGTCTAGCCGTGACATTTTTGGGGCCTACATCATAAGTTGTCGCGTATATGGATGTGGTTTGTGACTCGGGGTGAAATGGATTACGTGGTTCTATTTTTTTATTTTCCCACTTTTTTGGGTGCGCCTTGGGGTGAAAAGGATTACGTGTGTACGTGTCTTATAGGTTCATCTCAAGTTTTTACGTGGATAGGCTACATTAAAGACTAGAACAACCACATGGTAATTTACATTAGAGAGATTTTTTTTTCTCTTTTCTCACAGGTACATCCTGGTACAAGCTTAACATTATTTTTGTAGCTAACTTAGGTAGGGTATTTTTAAAAACTGACCGTTATATTGAATGTTCTTCTTATATATGTCATGTATACCAAAAATTATAGTAGTGATCCAGCAAGCGATTTCAAAAATTCAAACTATGAAAAACTGCAATAATATTTAACGGTAAAAACTGTTACAATTTTCACAGCATGTATTTTTTGAAATCAACTGTCAAATCACTGTAAATTGTAGCATGCATGACAGACATAAGAAGAATATCTAATTTAAGTATCGATTTTTCAAAATATCCATCCCACATTGGCTAAAAATTTATGTCCTCATATAAACTATGTAAGAACATCTTCATAAGAAAATGACTATTTATATTATATATATTATATATATTTACTCATACACCAATCCAAACGAAATAGCAGTCAACTACTCTGCTTTCTTCTCTTTTTAATAAAAATAAAAATATAAAACTTTATGAAATATCTGAAGTGATCAAAGATGCATCCATTTGAAGTGAAACCATTACTTTTTTCAGATTCATATCACTCTTGATTCTCATGCCAAAGCTAATTAATTTTCAACCAATACCAAAGGCCCATTTACATTAGTTTTTCTTAAAATTATTTTTGAAATTTAAAATTTCACTTGAACTAAGAGGTAAGATGATAATCACTTTTATACAACTTGATGGGTGATGACTGGATGTCAAAATTTTCATCCAAAAAGTGATTCTGGTCAAATTTAGGAAGATCCAATTTTTACCACAATCATTTCTAGTATGAAAAGTTTGATATATAAAGCCATGGTCTAAACATAATTTTAAAAAAATATATGAAAAAATAATCCTCTAAAAATGATTTTAGAAAAAATTAACACGAACGGATCCTAAGTGCATGAAAGCATAAAATGCTACCATTTTGAGCTTTCATTGCTATTTGCAATGAATTTATAAATAACAAACTGATAGAGAATTTATAAATAACAAACTGATAGAGAAATTAGAAATCTCATAAATTTCATGGTATAAAATTCTAAATTAAAGGAATTTTGTATAATTTTCTCAAAAATATTTAATTTGCTGAGATATAATTGAACAATTCAAGTTTATATAAGACAATACCAAACATGTCCTAAGACTTTAATTTACCGCATATCAATGGAATGTGCCAACGTCTTCCGCTGACTCTTAAAGGGACTTATAAGAGTCTAGAGGTCTGCTCCCTGCTTCCCTCCACCAAGCAGTCTTCTTTAATGAAATACCTTTCTTCTTCTCTTCTCTTCTCTTCTCATATAAAAAACACTATTCAGGACCAACCAGCATCTTGAATTATAGAGCAGTTTTTATAAAATCCTTCAAGAATTATGAATAATTCTTAAATAAATAATTCTCTTAAATTATGAATTTGTGATATTTTGTCTTCTCGTTATTAAAAAAATTAAGAATTATAATTATAAGTGGTATGTTTTTACATCAACTTCCATACAAAAACTGATTACAAAATAATAATTTAGGCATTATTAATTTACCATTTCATTAAAATCTTTTGTTAATTTTAATTTTAATTTTATTTTCCAAAAAATAAAAATTTTCCCCAATCCCAACTTCCTTATTATTAATTAATAAATAGATATTAATGTTTTGCTTGCGCTCCAACTTGAAAGTCTCTCTTTCAATGTGTGGACACATACTATTAAACCAACAAATTATTACTTTAATCAATTCATCTAATCCTATTATTTATACTATAAAAAAAAATTAATTAAAAATTTTCCATCTAATCCCATTAGACTATAAGAAAATATTAAATAATTAAAATTTTAACGGTCTATTCCATATCAAATTATCTGACAACTAGTATCGTAACATACAAGTCCTTGGGAATATAGCTCAAGATGTACCTGAGGGTGAAAATGGGTTAAAATAGGATGGATCAAAGGCCTGATCCCATGCGTCCTCAATTTTTTATTTTTTGCAAAGAGATTTGTAGTAAAGTAATTGGGTAGTTGTTAATGGGGGAAGAGAAATAATAAATTGGTCAATTCTTGTCCATAAATAAATTAGAAAAATGTTAATTATCCGGTGTCCTCATCCCATCTTTACTTCCCGTCTGATATGGTGTTTGTCGGACCAAAAAACTTTTCGTTTTTATTTTATATTTACTATTGATAAAGATGAGATAAAGACTACTTCGATTGTATTCGTATAATTTAGATAAGAATTGAGAAGCTGATTGTAGATGTCTTCCAGGATTCAAATACGTTATTTTTTTTTTTTTAATTCAAGTGGCTGCTAGTGGTGGCTGCTTCTTCTTCTTCTTCTTTTTGTCGGTGTTGCTGGCAACTTCTTCTTCTTCTTCTTCTTCACTTTCGCTTCTGTGTGAGCAAGAGAAAGACAAAAAGAAAGGGAAATTTCAAAAAAAAAAAAAAAAAAAAAAAACACAGTGAAAAAGAAAATTAATATAGTGAAAATCTAAAAAACACAGTGAGAATAAAAAAATTGACAGTAAAATCCTAAAAAACTACAGTGAAAACACAAAACAAAAAAAAAATTACATTAAAAACCTAAATTTAGGTGTTTTTATTGTGTTGGTCATTTTTACTGTGTCCAACGTTTTTACTGTTAGACGTTTTCACTGTGTCCAACATTTTCATTGTTGGATGGAAAATGAAAACGGGAAAGATGGCTGGACCGCTTAATAATGTAATCCAAAACCTAATCCCATAAAAGGAGAGACATATAAAAAATTATAAAAATTTTGCACTACAAAATTTTAAAAGTAACTACCAAAATTTTGCACTACAAAAATTATAAAAAATTTATATATATAAATATTTTTTACTTTTGAAAGTAAAAAAACAGGAAGTAGTTGTTTATTAAAATGCGCCTTTAATATCCCACATACACGTCACAGCCAGAGCAAAAGAACTTTAACTTTGTTCAGTGACATAACAATTCGTAAGCACAGGAACTTTAACATGATTAATTAAGCACCATATATGGGTATATATATATGGAAGTCAGGCACTAGTTAACAGCATGCATGTTAATTTAGAAGAATTCCACGGGCGAAGAGCAGGAGGAGCTAGATATATTAGATCTTCCTTCTGCAGACTGCAGTGATAATATATACAGTATATAAATTAATGAGGACCTCAACAAGGAGAGGTAGTGGTGAAAGTAGTGTTGGCTATCCAACACGCAGATTTAGATTTAGAGTGCCAAGAGTAGTTAATATTCTTCCAAAATGGTTGAATACGAAGAAAACAAAGATTCAATATATCTGCCCTTGTTATCTTCATAAAAGGTCAGTCTCAATACTCTCTCTCTCTCTCTCTCTATGTCTCTGTTTTTGTTTAATTTGTTCGACTTGAATTTGAAGGAATGAAATATGGGGATTCTTGAATCGGTCCAATTCTTGTCATCTTCTTGGCTTTTAAATCTCTTATATATATATATAGCTTCACCGGACCATGTCCGATATATACTGGTAAACCAAAACATGAAACAGCCGCTGGCAAGTTCCGCCAGTTCAAATCTTTGCATACTATTCTTCTGTTTGTTTCTTCTGTATATACTCCTCTTTACATTCACAGATGCCACTCCATCAGAGGCTGGTCTCATTGCAATCTTTAACCTAGGCTTTTAAGCCTGATTATGAGAACTGGACTGCTGATCGGTCGAACCGGACCCCTAACCGGTCTGGATTTTATATTGGATTGGATAAGAAAGAAAACCGGAGTAACCCACCCGCCTTGAATTGGCCTAAATTAGTGTGAACCGGCTGGTCAGACCCGTCAATTAATAATTCAAAATATTTTTTATGGAAGTTGCATTCCTTAAGTCTGAACACCTAACTTCTTTAAAAAAATAATAATAATAAAAGTCTTTACCATTAGGCTTTGGTTTACTTCTTGTTATTATAATGCAATCTATAAATAATAACCATATTATATTCATATATGTGTAAAAATCTCGAATATATTTAAAATAATATATATTTTGTAATTAAGTGGTCTGGCCGTTGACCCAGTGGTTAGACTGGTGAACCGGTGCCTTGGCCGGGTCGATGTCCAGTCCGGTTCTCACAACTATGCTTTTAAGAAAGGAAAACGCTTCCTAAAAATATATATTTTTTTCATATTTTTATCTTACCTTTTTGTTCTTGTTTTTAAAAAATAAATTAGCCAAGCATGTTATCCAGATTGTTTTCTTTTTTCTTTCCTTTAAAAAAAAAAAAAATTAAAAAAGAAAAATTATTAATAAAAATTTTTTTTTTACTCTGTTTTTTATTTTTTGAATTCAAAAAAGAAAAAACCAAAAAAAAAAATAAATAAATAAATCAGAGTTCACTGCATAACATTGCCTTAAAACTCTCTAAAATATATAATTAAAATGTGTTCTTAATGACCTAACCAACTATCTAATCCTTCCTGGATAATAATTAGGTCTCTCTTTTGTAATAAATAAAAGACTTACATTCGCTACTTATTTAGTCCATTCGGCTCCATTTAAGACACCTATTCCCAAAAAAAAAGAAAAGAAAAGAAATTGTTGAAAATCGAAACCGAAAACTTTGCTTCACGAGACTTTGATTAATTAGAGGCACTGTTTAGGGATGTATACCAACACTCTTTGAGCAATTGTATGCTATCTTTTCTAAATTTTGTAGTTATTTCTTTTATTAGACCCCCAATTTGTGACAAGTGACTGGAGCTTCATGAGTTGGGGTTTGGCCTCATCTTTGCCATGAAGATTACTGCTTTTGGGCCTCCTCTCTACTTTCTCTTCTATTTTTGCCGGAACTTCTAAGTGGCCGCCGGCTAATTCAAGCGATTAAATCAATTTTGTCCCAACCCAATGTTATAATGCCTAATCAATCAACATTTTAATGATTATTAATATTATTATAAAAGAAAAATGATTTCACTTTTTTGGTTAGCGCAAAATTTGATTTTGAAAAAAAAAAAAAAAAAATCCCTCAAGTTATTTTTACCATCATATCCGACCATTAAAGAAGTACAATAATAAATTTAAAATTATTAAATTTTATAAGTGCATCCCTCACTTTGCTGTACGAAAAGTCATTACGTTTGAATTATCTATAATAATAATTGTTTTCAATTATTTAATAGATAATAATTGAATTGAAGAAGTTGAGGATATATGAAAAGCAAGATAAAATTATAGAGGCACAATAATAAATTTACAATTATTAAATTTTACCAACTGCATCCTTCACTTTTCTGTATAAAAGTCATTGCGTAATGACTTTTTCTGTATGGATCGAAGTCATTACGTTTGAATTATCTATAAATATTATGCGCATACTATCCTCTAAGCAACACAGAAGTTACTTTAATAATATTTTTGTACATAAAATATACTTGATTGATGATACTATTATATTATATTTTTAATTAAAGGTTATCCTTATAGGATATATTAGGCTTAGGATTAACTAGTAAACTTTAGGGTTGGGCTTAGATTTGGCTAATTTAGACCAAAGGTAGGGCCCACCCCGGTTTAGAAGCCTAGGTACACACACCTATATAGCCCGATCTGCCCCCCTAGTCCCCAACTCTAGCCAATCAATAGCAAAATGCATAAAAATACAACTTAAAAAAAAAAAACACACACACACACCCACATGGGTACCCATCAATCCATCATTTTTATAATTTTTCACTCTCCTACATGATGATTTGTGAATGCCTACTTAAATCTCAATCTAAATGTATTTACAATTTGGAAAATGCTATTCCACCAATATATATATTCCACCCATCTTTGACCTTCCGGCTTCCGTCCATGTGGATAACTTATTTTATGATCTTAAAAATGTAAAATTATTAGTTTTATTAATGTGAAAGATACATTGATCATATGCTAAATAAGGTGGATGGAAATATATATATATATATATATATATATATATATATATATATATATATATATATATATATATATATATATATATATATATAAAAGAGTGAAAAATGGATGAAATAGCATTTTCCTATAATTTTCACGTTGATATAAAAAAAGAGAGAAATTCATGGGTACTTCTTCTATAAATGCAATGTGAGAACTTTTCTATACGCTCTTAATTGTAGTTGGTTAATATTCTATATGTTCATTTGAGCATTTTTCTACATTTAAAAAATATGTACATAATCTAAAACAATTTCTTTGTGATGATTTTGCAAGGGAGCAAGAGTTCATTTCCTCGGGCAGATGCCATGTGATGATTATATTTGTCATTCCATTGCTGGTTAGCCTACTTCAAGTGGACTCTCAAAGCAAAAATGCATCCCCATTTGAAACACACCCAGTTTATATGTGGGCGTCCTTCATTGCCTTGTGCATCTATTGCATAGGGTTATGGATGAAGAAGGAAATCCAAACATATTGCCCAAATTACTCTCAAATCTCTAGACATGTTACTCTCATCTCCGGAGCTCTATCTTCAATCCTATTAGCATCTATATTTCTCCAACACTTGCTTGGGCACCTCATTTTCTTGGTGTGGGCTCTTTTGCTTGTCATGGTTGGGCATCGCGTAGTTTTTTATGTTTGCCAATGGTTTTACCAAAGAACTATGAAGGCACTTCTCCAAGTACATGAGATCTTAAAAAGGTTTATGAGATGCAACTTTCACCACCAACAGCCACCTCTGCCCACATAATCTTCTCTTTATATAAGATCATTAATTGGATGTGTGTGTTTCGAATGCAGTCTATATCATATTAGAGACATCAGTAAAGCTTAAGGCCTGTTTGGATTGAGAATAAGAAGCACCAATATGTGCTTTTGAAGTTCAAAAGTACAATTGTTTGTCCCACAAGCTTTTCTTTAAAAATGAGACCCCACTCTTGTCTGCCTATAAGCCTCAAGAAATTAATAACATTTTCTTTTTTGTCTTTGTGGAAATTTAGGTTATGGTTAAAGTTTTGGACTGTTTATATATACACAATGTTTTGAGGTATGAATAATGAATAACTAAACAAAAAATTAAGTTCAATGCATGCATGTATGCTATTCGATGCGTGTTGGAGCTTCTATTGCTGAGGCATGTACAATTTGGAATGGGAATGCTTATTGTGTTAAGGTACCAATTTGCCAATAGAAGAGGGTTTTTTTTTTTTCTTGTGAAAACAAGTCAAAATACACACTATAAACATTCAACCTCACACAAGCATCACTCAAACAATTGCAATGGAACTAATTCTATCCTTAAAAAGTATAGCAATTGGCGCATTTTTTTTTTTAAAAGATTTTTTAATGCTAAGGAAACCTTTCAAATTGAGCCTGTTTTAACTCATCCGAGTAAGATAAACTCCGGATACATGCAACCACCCACAAAGTCATATGCAACGGATAAAGCTAGGTAATAATATCATTCAAGATGTCCGAGTTTGCAATTCATCCCAAGCAAACCCTTAACCACTGTATTAAACCTATTCCGTTGTATGGTGCCTTTATATATATATAATATAATATGTTGTGACAGCTTCATCAAGTTTCTTTTCTTCTCATGACAAAGGACAAATTTGCAAATAGTAGATTCTATACAAAAGCTCTATTCTCTTATTCCCCACAATTCTACACTAATGATGTTATTAGGCCAAGCCCCTTGTTGCTTTGGTGTCACTATTCTTATTTAGTTTGGATAGTAGTGTTAAAATGGACAAGCCGATGGATAAGTTTCAGGTCCATTAAAAAATTGGATTTGGTATGCAAGGAATTGCTTGAAAAACGTTAATAATCGCATAACAGACATATTCTTGTTATAAATAAATTGGTAATGTGAAGTGGAGGTCATCTCTCCACTTTTATAGATTTATGGTTTAGCTTCTTATTCCCTCTTGCAAAAATTTACCTGGAAAACTCTTTTATTTTATTTTTATTTTTATTTTAAGTACCCATATTTGATTTTTCATATGGACTTTTGTGATATGGTGACATGAAATGATCTCAACTCCGTAAACAAGGAACCGGACCCAAAATTCACCTACACGAACCCCCCACTTTCGTCGCCATCTGCGCCATTGTCTCTCTCCTTCTGCAACTCCTGCAAATGACTGAACGCCCCCAAAACAAACCCTAATTTCTCTCTCAAACGTCATACCATCTTGTCCATGGCTTCAAACCAACTCATTGACTCGCTCACCTCTCACATCTCTCTTTACAACTCTTCACTCTCTCTCTCTACGAACCCTCACCCAAGATCCTCGATCCTCAAATGGTTCTCATCTCTCTCCGTTCATCAACGCCAAGCCTCTCTCACCACCGTCGATCCAAACTTCACCCAACTCCTTCTCCAAATGCTGGGCAATGTCCGTACACAAGGGCATGGATTCTTCATCATCCTCCCCGATCTCCCCTCACGTGATCGCCCGGGCCTCCCCAGCCTATGCTATCGAAAGTCTCGTGGGCTCTTATCTAGGATTAGCGAGTCAAACGAGTTGGAGCGGTGGATTTTCGAGTCGACCCGGTTGTTTGGGTCTAAAGATGGGGAGAGGGTCGAGGAGTGTTCGTGTTCGGCTAATTGTCTTGATTCAGTGACCGTTTGTGAGCAGTTTGTTGAGAATGTGGATCGATTCGTGGATGCGATGGATAGAGTTTCGAACAGGGAGTTTTTGAGAGGGGAAGAAAGCGAGGTGAGCTCAGACTGGGTGGAACTGGGATGGTTGAAGGCGAAAGGATATTACAGTATTGAGTCGTTTGTGGCGAACCGGTTGGAGGTGGCGTTGAGATTGGCGTGGTTGAATTGTAATAATGGGAAGAAAAAAGGGGTGAAGCTGAAAGAGAAGGCGAGCAAGGCGGGTGTGGCGGCAAATGTGTTTTGGAGGAAGAAGGGATGTGTGGATTGGTGGGGAAATTTGGATGCTGCAACAAGGAGGAAGGTATTGTCTGTGGTCGTGGGAAAAGTGGCTAAAGCTCTGGTACTATTCGGGAACTTGTTTTTTTTTTTATGTGACATTTACAAAATTACTATGTGGTGAAGCTGTTAAATGGGTTGTTATATGCATTTTGGAAAACTGATGTTGATTGCTATAGTAATTTGCATTATTTGAGAAGAAATTTGGAATAACAGAGTAGCAGTTGGTTTGCTGTGATTTCTCAACGAAGAGTGTAAAAATAATCTGTAATTCTATATCTGTTATATGACAGAGAAGTCATTAGACATGACAATGATTAGATGACAAGTAATGGAGCAACCTGCAAACATTTTTTCCTCTCGATTTTTTCGTTGGTTGTGCTCGTCAATTTGAACCAAGGTGTTAGACTGTTCATGCTTACTGAAAAAGTTGAGACTAATATTTACGAATTACGGCATTCTCAATAGATATAGTGATGCCTATTGTTGTCAAGGGGAAAATATGGAAGTTAGTGAAAGATAGATTGTGGGGACCTTAGGCCCCACACACGGCTCTTATAATAATTTGATGATTATATTTATTTGGAGAGAAGCGCTTCTTGAGGAACCACAAAAGTGCATAAATTAATAATGAATTTGAAAAAAAACTTGTAGGTGACTTTAATAAACAATTAATGATCATAATATGTTTGAAGTATCAAACAGAAAAGGTTGACATGTTAGCAGGGTTAAGATAAAAAATGGCAACCCCTGATTCGCCCTTTGTTGCTCACAATTAAGGGTAGTGGAACCCTTTCCGGTTTGAGAATATGTGGCTTAAAGTGGATGGCTCTGTTGACTTAGTGAAGGGGTGGTAGAATTCATTTTCTTTCAATGGCTTCTCAACATCTGATTTTGCTAAGATGATTAAAGCATTGAAAGGTGAACTCAAAAAGTGTAACAAAGATGTGTTTGATAGGTTGGAGGTCTCCAAGGTTTGCTAGGTTGCTAGAGGAACTACTCCGTCTCGATAAACTAGAAGAGGAGGGTATCCCGTTGCATATAGGGGTAGGTAGGAGAGAGGAAGATAGGAGTGAGTTTTCCATGTTAGCAGAGTTAGAGGAGATTGGTTGGTGGTAAAAGTTGAAGGAATTATGGCTTAAAGCTGGGGATAGGAACTCAAAACTTTTTAATAGTATGGGAAAGGTGTTACAGTTATTTGGGAAATTGTTGTGGGGATGATGTTGTGAAGAAGGAAGAAAGTAGCATAGATAGGTGTGCAGTTATTTTATATTTTTAAAATCCTTATTTAAAGAGGAAGGCCTTCATTGTCATCTACTAGATAGGATGGATTTTGCTTCTCTTGACGATGATGAGGCTTGGTAGTTGGAAAGACCTTTGGGTGAATAGGAAGTTTTAGAAGTGATTATGGGTTTAAATGGGGATAACGTTTCGGGTCCAGATGGAATGTCTATAGCTTTTTTCTATAAGTGTTGGCATATATTGTTAAAAGTGACTTGATGTGTATGATGAAGAAATTCTTTGAAAGGACTATCTTTGAGAGAAGCTTGAATGAAATGTTCATCTCTTTGATTCCTAAAAAAATGTGGGAGCACTTGACATTAGGGGTTTTCATCCGACTAGCCTAGTGGAGATGGGGGAGTGTATAAAATCACAGCAGAGGTGCTTGCTTGAAGGCTTAAGAAGGTTGTGAGCAAAGTGGTGTCTCCTTGTCAAAATGAAGGCAAATACAAGGTGCAGTACTTATTGCCAATGAATGTGTTGATTCAAGGCTGGGAAGTGCTAGCCTGGGCTATGCAAACTAGGTATTGAGAAAGCATATGACCTTGTCAATTGGAACTTTGTTGTTTATTTTTTAAAAGGAATTGAGTTTTGGGGGAGATGGAGGAGTTGGAAGAAGACCCCATTTTGATTAATGGAAGTTTCCATGGATTCTTTTCAAGTTCAGGTGGCTTGTGAAGGCCATCTTCGGTGTCTAAGATGTGTGCACCTTTGTTTTGAAGCAACGTTAGGATTGAAGGTTAACTTGGCCAAAAACAAGTTGATTCTAGTGGGGGGAGGGGAGGGGAGGGTACGGGTATTTTGGCACATGTTTTTTTTGGTGTTTGGGCATATGTTTTTGGTTGTGGCGTGGGCTGGGGTTTCCATTGGCTGCTTCCTATAAGTCTAAAGTGGTATGAGATTTAGTGTTAGAGAGATTTGAGAGAAGGTTGACTTATTGGGAAATGGGGTAAACTCACTCTTATTCGTATTATTTTGGGGAGCCTTCCTACTTACTTTTTGTCTCTGTTTAGGATCCCAACTTCAATGATCAAGAGATTGGAAAAGCTTTAGAGAGACTTTTTGTGGGCAGGTCTTGGTGACGATTTCAAGTTTCATCTGTTCAATTCAAGCACAGTTTGCTTGCCAGAGAAATGTGAGAGATTGGATATTAGGCTATTATCTTTGGTGAATAAAACTCTTTTGGGGAAGTGGCTTTGGAGGTTCGTGTCAGAAAGGGACTCTTTATTGAGAGAGGTGGTGGATTGGAAATATGGTAGGGAAAAGGGAGAATGTTGGGCTAAGTGGACTCGTGGTAACTGTGGAGTAGGTCACTGGAAAGTCATAAGACTTGGAATGGATGATTTCGTAAAGGTCCAATGTGGGGATAGATTTTGGATCAAGTTTTGGGAGGATGTTGGGTGCTTGAATGTGCTCTTGGAGAGAATTTTACAGGTCCTTTTGATTTGATTTAGCAATTTATAAGCTTAGAAAGGATTTTCCATTTGATTTGATTTAGCAATTTATAAGAATGCTTGGATGCGTAATGTGATGGTCTGGAATATTTTTTTTTCTTTAGGGACCTACATGATTGGGAAGTGGAGGGTGTGGTAGCCTTGTTTGTGAGGCTTTACTCTTTTTTTTGGAATAGATATGAAGCTTTACTTGGTTGAGGTGGATGGGGATTGGAAGATGTTATTGTGTGGATGGGCTCAGGTAATGGGAATGAATTCTTAGTTAAACTTTTTGGTTAGAGGAGAGAGAGAACTTCATGGCTTCTAAGGTTTGGGGACCTTTGGTCTCATCTAAGGTGGGTTTCTTCACTTGGATGGCAACTTGGAATAGATGCTCGACAACTGATAATTCAATTAAGAGGAATCTTATCATACCAAATTGGTGTGTCATGCGCAAAGATTTGGTCAAGTCAATGGATCACCATCTTGTAATACATTGGGAAGTGGCAAAGAGATTTATAGGTTTATTGTTTTGGTATTTTTGGTGCATCCTTAGTTTTGTCCAAAATAGTTCACTTGTCAATAGAAGGGTGGTGGTGCAAGAGTGGCAATGTTAGGGAAATCTTGGTGTGGGAATTGGTGCCCCATGCTATTTTTTGGACCCTTTGGAAACAAAGGAATAGATGTATTTTAGATGGGGTTGAGCTTGTAATTGGACAGTTAAGGAATAGAGCAGCTAGATCTATTTTTATGTGGAAAGGACCAGTTGTCTTTGAGAGCTGGTTTTGCGTCCATAATTTCTAGATTATTTATTGTTTTTCCTTTGCTTGTCTAGTTGTCTTTTCTTGTATACCTTGGGTGTACAGGGTTTTTAGTGCCCCCTTGATCTTATTATGTATATATATATATATTTGAATTTTGCTTGATAAAAAAGAAACCCCCAATCCGGCATGAACATTTTAGAGCCAATTAATTCCAATTACTTGTATGCACTGTAGTAAGCATGTAGCACAATATGTATTTGCTAGATGAATCTACATAGTTACATGTTCTATATATGTTGATTTATTCATTTGACTCTGAATGGTAATATGCCCAACTTATTTTATAAATTCTAGGCATAATATAAGCAAATGTGTGGATTTGACTATGAAATCTATGGCATGATTATATATTCTATAGATCCTATGGAACCTTTGTGGAGTTATGGCGTAATATTATGTGGCATAAGTGCCATAAAATATGAGCACAATAAAGGCACGCGGCACGCTTGAATACTTATTCCTGTGTTATTTGATTTTTATATTGTTAGAAACAAAGATTATTGTCACTAAAATATTTTTAGAATTTTTATGGATGCAATCTTTAAGATGTATTTCCATGTTTCCATTGAAGTTTTATTGGTCGAAATGCCATTCCACTTGTTGAATTTGCTTTGATACTTTGGAATCTTGTTCGATCTACTCTTGTTCGCCTACTTAGTTTTTGTTTCAGCTTTGGTCAAGCCAAAACATTTCATGTCTCATGACTGAAATGGCTCGAAACCGGCCTTGAATTGAGAGTTCTTTTTTTTTTTTACCTTGACATTTCAATTCTCAACATTTCATGGGGTGGCTGCAGTGTGCTATATGTGGTTGGGATATTCATCTTTCCTGGGAAAATTTTGTTGCTTTTCTAAGTACATTGACTTTTCAGCTGATGGCAATTGCTAATAAGTTTCATCCTTTTGAAACCTTTTCTCTATAAATGACGTCGCCTAACTTTTTTATCATCATAAGTTTTCAGACTGATGAGATTCTGAAGGGGGCAAATGGTGCCTTGGAGGATGAAATGTGGCTCTTCAGTGCAGGAGTGGAACAACCATTGAGGTACAACTATATTAAACCATGTCGAAGGACTATCCAAGCACTTTCAGTTGATGCAGAATTCGGCTCATCCATTATCCCGGCTTCATCTTCTGGGAAACCTGTTCCCTTTGCCAATGTCTTCAATGGTTTGTTTGTGCTTCGGGATATTTTTACTACAATATTAGCATGTTGGGGTAGTGAATATGATAAAGAAAAAGTATTTTTTAGCACATTGGGTTCTGTCAGTACCATTTCAGATTGTGTATTAAGGAAACTGCGAGGACTTTTCATGGTTGTTTCACTTGATTACACAAAACTTGAACTACTAGGAGAGGGAAATTTGAAGTCTTCACCAAATAAATGCAAACAAAAGCTTGGTGCTGGTAGCCGTAGAAAAAAAGGGAGGCCCCGTAATATGAAAAGGCCAAATCCTGTTCCAACCTCGGGTGGAGATGATTTCACACTTCATGAACCTCTCCAGGTATTTTATCCGTTATACAGACTCTCCTGAAGTTCCTTTATCTATAATTATATAGGTTGAGCAAAATTTAGTAATAATTTTTTCCAAGGATATTCCAGGATCATGGATGTGCTCATACAGCAAATGCAGATTATACGAAGTCCATCAGGATGGCTGTTACACTTCAGGAGAAGGATCTTCACAGAGCTGCCTCATTGTCTGCAGTTGAGATGGTTAAAAGCTTTTTTCATTTGGATCATATTTCTTATCAATAATTTTAATGGTTTATAATTGGTGGCCTGTCATCAGGAACTTGCCCAAGGATTGGTTGATGGAAAAGTTCAAACTGCTGCAAGGAAGAGTAGGAAAGAAAGAAACAAAAATAAAAAGTCTAGTTTATACAATTCAGTTGAAGGGACAGTCACGAAAGCTCCCCCTCCCTCTGTTATTTCTCAGGCTAAGGCTGCAAAGTCAAATTGGATGTCTGACAATTCAAATGTCCAGAACAGTCCAAATGACATTTTAACTGGTAGTGACGAGCTTGTACCAAATTTGGGTCCTCATAATTCTACCAATGGGCATACTAGTAAGGAGGATATTGCCCAAAGTGTTCCAAGTGAATTTTTTGTTGGTTCTGCCATTGGTAGCTGTGATACTGGTCTAGAGTTTTACCAGTGTCCAAATAGTGTGATTGAAAATCAAACTATATCTTCTGAATCAGAAACTTTGAATTTTACAACCGATTGTAATGTAACACCTGTTGTGCCTGTACTGGAGATTGATAGTGTCTTCAGCAATGAAGATTCCAATTTTCAGAACTCCAAACATTTAAGTGAAACTCACACAAATTCAGTAATTAAAGCTATTGACCTGAAAGAAGAAATTGTCCTTATTAAGGAGCAAGATGGAAACCTTCGTGATACTGGACCCACAAGTTCTTCAGAATACCCTTCGAATGAGTGGCCTAGTGTAGCTCCTGTTCACTTTTCAATGATTGACACACATCTCCCAGCCGCCACTGATAGATTGCATCTGGATGTTGGTCGCAACTGGCATAACCACTTTCACCAATCCTTTGTGCCCACGATGCATCGGGCAAGAAATCCCTCAATGGAAGGTGGGTGTAGACCGTGTAGTCGTATCCTCTCTCGACCATTGCCAATGAGTTTAGATTGGCCCCCAATGGTACGAGGTGCAGGTGGATTGGCTCCATCAATGGCCTGTAATCACGATTCCAGATTTATCTCAAGGCGGCAGTCTTCTTTTCACCAGATTTTAACCAATCACAATGTGCAGATCAATGCAACTACCATTGAGGATGAAAGGAAATATTCTGGGGATTTCATTGAGTTGTCTGATCTGACAAATCCGCAGGAAGTAGCAGATGAATGTGATGGCCACTGGATATCAGAGGAAGAATTTGAGGTGCATGCAGTGTCGGGCATGGATTATAATCAATACTTTGGTGGTGGTGTGATGTACTGGAATCCTTCTGATCATCCAGGGTCAGGTTTTTCTCGTCCTCCTTCTCTTAGTTCTGATGATAGTTCATGGGCTTGGCATGAAGCGGACATGAAAAGTGCTGTTGACGACATGGTTGCTTTCTCTTCTTCATATAGTACGAATGGTTTGACTTCACCAACTGCTGCTTCTTTTTGTTCTCCTTTTGATCCCTTGGGGCCTGGACTTGGCTATGTTATGCCAGGAAATGAAGTAACTGGCAAGGTGATGCATTCCTCAGCCGGAATGACAGATGCAGTGGCAGAGGAGAAAGCCCCTGGATCTTTGGCAAATTTACTTGGTGATGTTGAAGGGAAGACGGTTGATTCACTTCCTTATCCCATTTTACGGCCGATCATCATTCCACCAAATATGATGGGGGAAAGTTCAAGATCTGAGTTTAAACGTTGTCCTGATCGTAAAAGCCCGTGTGTTCCTCCTAGGAGGGATCAACCTCGGATCAAGCGGCCGCCATCACCTGTAGTACTTTGTGTTCCACGGGCTCCCCGCCCACCTCCACCTTCTCCTGTATGTGATTCCAGAAAACACAGGGGTTTTCCAACTGTTAGATCTGGTAGCTCCAGCCCAAGGAATTGGGGTGTGAGAGGTTGGTACCATGATGGCACTAACTTCGAGGAAGCTCGTGTACGCATGGATGGTACTGAAGTTTTTTGGCCTTCCTGGAGAAGTAACACTCTTTCAGCCCGTCCAATGATTCAGCCTTTACCTGGGGCTTTGCTGCAGGATCGCCTGATTGCAATCACCCAGCTAGCTCGTGATCAAGATCACGTAAGTATATTAATTAAATAGTTTATTCTTATTTTATTTTTAGGGTTGTCTTTTACCAAAAAAAAAAAAAAGGGTTGTCATGCATTTATTGGTCGTTAATGCTCTTTAATGCAGCCAGACGTCGCGTTTCCTCTGCAACCACCTGAATTACTGAACTTTACTACACAGAAGATGTCTCTTTCTTTGATGCACAACCTCCTCCATGATGAAATTGACTCTTTCTGTAAGCAGGTGCATGGCTAGATTAATTTGGTTCCTTTTATATTCTTTTATTCCAAGAGTTACAATCAAAATTTCCGTCAAGATTTCTGTCTTTGAGCTTTTATCTGTGTTTATCATGCGATGTGACAAGATCATTGATCATTCATATTGTATGATGGAATCCAAGGTTGCTGCAGAGAATATGATTGGGAAGCCTTACATTAATTGGGCAGTCAAGCGGGTTACGCGGTCTCTCCAAGTCCTATGGCCTCGGTCCAGGACAAACATCTTTGGTTCAAATGCAACCGGTTTGTCTCTTCCTTCAAGTGATGTGGACCTTGTTGTCTGTCTCCCCCCAGTGAGGAACTTGGTAAGAACTGCCTTGATGTTATTATTCTTGATTATTTCATCTCCTTGTGCTAATATTTTAAGTAATAAACTTACTTGCAAACATATTTCTAGGAACCTATTAAGGAAGCTGGGATCTTGGAAGGACGTAATGGTATTAAAGAAACTTGCCTTCAGGTAAACTGGCAGTGGAGAGCATTGGTATTGGACTAGTGAGACAGTTATGGCATGATTGATAGATCAAATTGTTTATTTTATTTTATCTATATTGTATATATCTACCTTTTGAACTGACACTGAGCTTTTTACAATGAGTCATTGAGATTGTTTATGTTCTACAATACTTGGAATAGATATTTTATATTAATCTAACTCTGTCCTGAGGGGCACATTCAATTATCATTTTTTTTTTCATCGGGCAAAAATATGTTCCATTAAGTATAAGGGATCGAAAGTTGAAACTGACCCCTGTACACTCAAGATGTACAAAAGGAGCAAAAAGAACTAAAATAAAAAACATTATGACCTGTTGTATATCTAAAAGTGCTGGAAGGAATCATGTACATCTAAAACAGCCTACCACTGTACACTCTTCATCCTTCTATGAACAATAATAGAAATGGTTTATGATAGGAGTATGATCTAATCATCTACTTATGCTAGGAGTATGATCTAATCATCTACTTTTTAACAGTTTATAACTCAAATATTAGCGGCTTCCTTTTTGAATGATAAAGGTCTTCTAGTTTAGGTTATGCATCAACATCTTATTCTTATTTTTTGTCCTACTCTAATTAGTCCATGCTACATATTTGATGTCTTTCTCAGTAATTATTGCTAGTATGCTAAACAACGGTCCATTAAGGATCTGATGATGCTAAAAGAAAAGGACAAGAATTGGGCTCTTAGGTTTCGTCTTAGATATAACTAGTTTCTTTCATGTCAATGAGTTTTGAACATAATATGCTGAAATAAACAGCATGTGCTAAAATAATATTCACTGCATCTTGTCCCTTTGAGTTAGTTGTATCCATTGCATAGATCAGACAAATGTTGTTGAACTGCAAACTCTGGTTGTTCTCTTGCAAAGATTATGCTCATGAATTTAGACTTTATTTGTTAGCAACTCATAGATTTTAAAATATATGTTGGTTTGTTAACAAGGCTGCATAAATTATAATTACGTCAGCTTACACAGGATCAATTTTGTTTCACATTAAAAATGGATCACTTAGTTTCCTGTTGAACTTACCAGTTCCAGACTCCCAGTTACAAGTTTGGATATTCTCATAATTTTTCCCTGATTTGTGAACTGGTAGCTTTTATGTTCGCATTTTAGTTATTTAGTTTGGTCATGGTATTGCTGTCATCTATTGTATTGTTGTAGGCTGTTGAATAATTCACATTGTCAGTTTGGTCTTTCAGCATGCAGCCAGGTACCTTGCCAATCAGGAGTGGGTGAAAAATGATTCTCTTAAAACTGTGGAAAATACAGCGGTATTGCTTCTTCCTTGTGTAAACTGTCATTATTTCTTTCTTTTGTCTTAACTCTGTTCTTTTCATGTCTGCTCATATATGGACCTTTTTGCCCTTAGATACCTATCATCATGCTTGTGGTGGAAGTTCCCCATGATCTCATTACATCTGCTACTTCTAATGTGCACACACCAAAAGAGGAGCCAACACGGATGGCTGGCGAACAAGGCAATCATGTTCATATGGATGTGGTTGGTTTAGAAAACTCTACTTCACCGAAATGCTCACAGATAAATTCCTATAATGGCAAGGATTCAAAGTCAGTTCGTCTTGACATCAGTTTTAAGTCTCCATCACATACAGGACTCCAAACTACAGAACTGGTAATTTTTGCACTTCTATATTTTACAAGGCCAAACCTTTTAATGATATTAAAATATTTTACTTGGTAGCAGTCACTCTTGATAGAAGATTAAATTAAGTATATAATGGAGGTTTGTTCAAGCGTTCACCGTTCATCACAAGTTAAAAGAGATATTACCATAATGGTTTCTTTGATGTCAAGAAATTAATAACAGTGCATAATGGCTAATAAATAATAACTTTGGAGCGACCTCGGACAAGTTAGTGATATCTCTGAAAAATGTGAAGTTTCAGGAATATGAAGTGGAAAAAAATCTTAAAAGATGCTGATAATTTTTTAAAAACCCCGAAGAAAGAGGAAAACAATTACTTTCTTTCCTTCTTTGTTTTTTGTTTTTGTTTTTTTGTTTTGTTTTGTTTTGTTTTGTTTGTGAGTGGCGAAAGCGGGGTTTACTCTGTAAAAGGTGAAACCCTACTCTAAGTTGAAGGTTTTTCTTAGTGATGCCTTGGTTTTCCATGTAAGATAACTTGATAGGACATAGTCTTCCAGAACATACCGCCTTTTTGTTTTTGTTCAGAATTTACCAATTTGCTCTTCATTATCAGTGGATACAAACGCCAAATTTGGTGCTTGCATTTCCACTGCTAATGGAAGATAGTATGATTGTGTAAGAAATGGGACCTGAAAGAATTTAACACATTGGGAGAATTGGCCCTTTTATGTTCTTGTGCACAAAGCTCACACGGTTTACCTTGTTCTTGAGTAGATGCTTTCACGCTATATGGAAAACAGCTAAAACTGCGGATGTTAAATATGGTCTGGAATAATTCAACAAATAGTGCGGTGTTGCTCATGTGTTCTTGTACACTGCATGCTATTGTAGCCTTTTACGTCAATTCAACTTTTTCGTGCTATTTGGGACTTGTGGCGACAACAATATGGCCTTGCACAAAGTGGTCTTGAAGTTAGGAGCTAAGTTTCATAATTCTTCCCTAGATGGTAGAACATTGTATCTTTTAATGTTCATTAGATCGTTCCACTAGCAATAATACTAACAACTGAGGGTAATTGCTTAACTGCTACACATAAGCAGAATTCTCTCTCTCTCTCCACTAGCAATAATACTAACAACAGAGGGTAATTGCTTAACTGCTACACATAAGCAAAATTCTCTCTCTCTCTCTCTCTCTATATATATATATATATATATATGCTGCTATATGTTTTACCTTGTCAAAAATAAAATTTGAGAAAACTTAGTGAGTAATTTTCTTGCCAAATTCAACATTCTGGAATCAGAATATACTGTGTTTTGGATTGTTTTCGATCGTGCTATTTGGATCGAGAATAACTAGGGTCCTTTTGTTCTATGGAGAGTACTTGCTTGGTTCCTATCCAAAGTAGCCTTTTGCTTTTTGTATTTTTTATTCTTGGACAAGATTCTTGCCATTGTATATTGAGAGTAGTGGGCCATATTGAGTAGATTGTGCTCCCTTCTTAGGATGAAGATAGCATCAACAAACTTCGGACACCCCTGCCTTGCGGGTCCTGTGGCAGAGTGGTGGGGAGTTCAGTTTTACAGTACCCTACGATCACCTTGATGATGTTATTGGTTTTGCCATGTTCGTTGCCCCTCAATTTCTAGTTACAATGGACGAGCATTGAACCCATGATCTACCCCTTTCCCCTACAATCCCTCATCATCTAGGCTAGCCGCAGTTTCTTGTTGCACCTTGATTTCTATTAGTTGGAGGAATGCAAAGTATTGAATTCACAAGTTTATCAGCTAAAGGCCAAGCCAACCCTAATGTTCCGCATTTTATTAGTAGTTGAGTTTTGGCTTTTTAATGAGGATGCAACTATTAGTTGGAAACGTGTATTGCATGCTATTTTTCTTTGCTATGCTTGGAAAGAAAGGAATAGGAGAATCTTTGATGATGTATAGATCACTTTGTGCAATCTGAAGTCCTTGGTGGCTAAAAACTCTTCCTTTGGAATTGTACAGAGAGTAAGAGGATGGGTTACTCTTTTATACAGTTTCTTGATCTCTTAAGCTCATATTAGGGTTTTTTTTTTTTTTTTTGGGTTGTGCTTGTATGTCTCATGAAGATGGGCTTTGGCCTTCGGCCTTTTTTTGAAATACAATTATCTTTACACACACATGCGCGCGCACACACATATAAATGGAATTTCGATCCATTATGGACGATACCGTAAATCAATGGCACCAAACGTTTTTGACAGAAAAGTAGAAAAAGTAAAAAAAAGAAAGAGAAGCGTACGCTCATTATCTCTCCAACGAAAGAGAGACCTTCATCCAACTTTTTATCTTTCTGTGGTGAATGCAAGACCCTCATCCAACGGCACCTTCACCGGCTAACGGACAACCCAAACCTCCGGCATCATTCTCCAGCGATGCTCTATGCTCTGACGAGACTTTTTTTTTTTTTTTTTTTTCATTCATCTCAGCCTGAGGCATTCAGACAACAAATACGTTAAACTTCATGTTCCCAAATATGAGATGAATTCCTATTGGTGAGCACATCTGAGCCATTAATTTCAAAATTGTAATTGGAATCTTTGAAATCTAGGTCATCATTCATGCAATGGTTGTAATAATTGGCTCCCGATGACTACAAATCCCAGCACTTTTGTTCTGCCTTTCAGTTGCCATTTTCTTTGACTGAACAGTTGTTTCAGTGAAGTCATCATCCTTTTTTAGATTGCTATGCAAAAGCCTCACTGGGTTTTTTCTCCTCTTGGTTGAATCAGTACTATCATTACTACTACTGCTCGCCGGAGTTCACCATGTTGAATTTTTCTAGAAACTTTGATTTTAAATGATGAATTTTTCTGGAAACTTTGATTCCAAATGACTTTTTATGTCAACCCATGTTTTAATTTTAATTTTAATTTTTTTAAATCTTAATATCTTGCTGCTAATTGAGTTGGCTTATGCCATGTCACTGATGATTCCTCACCAGAGTTCACCAGTTATTGCTGGTGAGGAATGCCAAAGAATATATGCCAGAGGTATGGGTTGTCCACTTGTTGGTGATGGACACCGGAGATGGTGCCATATGAGGGTCTCTCTTTTGTTAGAGAGAGAGGGGGAGAATGCATTTCTCTTCTTTGAAATTTATTCTGAAATGACATGCCAGTGCCCACTTTTCAGTTTTCAATTATGTCTCCCCTTTCAATGTGTTTTTGTTGTTAAGGTTTGGTGCTGTACTGCCATTGGATAAGATTGAAATATACCGTAAATTGTCTTATGGTATGGTTCGTAATGGATCCTATCAGCATATGCTTACTTTAGCTAAAGTAAGCATGAGGTTGATAAGTTATTTTAGGATACATATTTTGAAAAAGTTGACTGTTTGATTACGTATTATTCTTATGCATGTAATGCATGTCAAAAATCACAGTGTTCCAACAGCCGGTTTCAGTTGTACACATTCTATATTTTGAGATGTTGACATTGGATAACCATGACATTGTTGTATAAATATATGCATCCATAAGAAGAGTATTTTCCCTCTTCTTTACTGTGAAAGAAAAAAAGAAAGAAAATATGTGGGTTAAGCACGTATCATCTTAACCATAGTTATTTTCCATCACTAGTCTTATGAGGTTCAGGTTGCCTTATTAGCTATCTTGTATCATTGTTAGATGTTGATGAATTGATGTATTTGTTGCAAGGTTTTGTGGGGTTCAAGTTTGCAAACATACATGAAGTGCAGAAAGATGTTATAACGGAAGTGTGAGGCAGAGGACAAGTTTTTATTTATTTATTTATTTTATTATTTATTATAATTGAAATGCCTTTCTGCTGTTTGATTTTTCTTGTTTCAAAGGGAATTTTACCATTTTTGTCATGTAATTCTTTTTTCAGACTATTTCTAATATTCTATCTAAAGTTCTAAACCTTTTAGATTTTTATACTATATTTCATTTTCCAAAATTATTTGTTGAAAATCCATGCTGTGAAAGTGTTCCCAAATTCGAAAGATGTTATTCGGTCCTAGATTTTCAACACTTTTCATACACTCATGGAATAGTACTTGATTTCTAGGGACCATTCTTTAATAGCTTTAAAGAAGGGGTAGTATTTGGAGAAGTCAGTGGAAGTTTCTATGATGCATCAGATTTGATTATTGATGCTGCGCTTCTAATTATCTCAATAGTTGTTCCAATTATCTCAATGGTATTTCAAGTTCAGAAGATTGATTGTTTCTGTGTTTTTATGGCCCATTAATATGAAGTGTGGATTGTTGTATGCAGGTTAAAGAGCTCACTGTGCAGTTTCCTGCAGCTACGCCCATTGCTTTGGTACTAAAACAGTTCTTGGCAGATCGTAGCCTGGACCAGTCCTACTCTGGTGGCTTAAGTTCATATTGTTTGGTAATTTGTACTATATTATTGATTCCGTTGGCATAATACCTCAAACACAAATTTTATTTCCATAGAATTTTTAAACTTTTCCATAGTTTAATAATTGAAAATAGTTAGTGCGTTTATAATAATTAGTAGGAGACCTCAAAGCCGGGTCAGCTAAGGATAAGCTGACTGGTATTTGTATCTTTAATGTTTGGTAGGACCCTTTGCTGTTTAGTATTGTTTGAAACACACACACATACACACCAGTCTCGATATTATAAGGACATCCTTATACTCCTTATTGTCAGCCCACTTTCAATGGGATAGGTATTTTGGAAAACCAACCGTTGGATTAGATAATCTTCTTATGTATGTCGTCTCTGCAGAAAATCACAGTGATCCAACGGTCCGTTTTTAAAAATATTGACTGTTAAATAATTGTTACAGCATCTTAACGGTCAATATTTCCATCGTGTTTCACGGACTATATTTTGAAAATCGATTGTCGGATCACTATAATTTTTGGCAGACATCACATGTATAAGTAGATTGTCTGATCCAACGGTTGGTTTTCAAAATACCTATCCTATGGCTCCGAGTAGGGGTGGGCTAACACTAAGATAGATAGGTAAGGACGTCCTTACCTAATCATAATTTTATATATATATATATATATATATATATAGACACACACACACACACACAGAGTTCCGATCCTGTGCACATATGCTTGCTTTAGCTAAAGCAAGCATGAAGCTTAAAGGTAATTGTAGGATATGTATTTTGAAAAACTGACACTTGGATTAGATGCTTTTCTTATGCATGTGATGCATGCCAAAAATCACAATGATCCAATGGTTGGTTCCTCAGAAATGTCGCTTAAAAAAACTATGATAGTTTTTAGTGGTTACAATTTTTCAAAGGCTGCATTTTAAGATACCGACATTGGATAACTATGATTTTTGGAATGCATCACATGCAAAAGAAGCAAAGATACGAAGAAACCAGTGTTATGTGATATAATAATTGAAATGATTGATTGTATTAGAAGAGTTGCAAAGAGAACCTTGGAATGTGAGTGAAAGGACTTTCATCCGAGAAGACTTAGTAGTGGAATGATAAGATTGCATTGTTAGTCGGTGTATAAAGAGAGAACCTATTTAGAAAACCTTTTTTACCTTAATATTTTGATACTAAAAAAAGAAATCGTGTTTTGACAAATTGCTACACTCCCGCCAAGTCCTTGAGCAAAATATGGTACCCTGAGCTAGATCTCTTGTAAAAAGTATCAATTGCCAGTTGTAAACTTATTATTAATATTTTTTATAACTTAGGGTGTCCTGGCCAGCTTATGCGGACCTTGACTAATCCCTGGGGGACCAATCCCACCGCCCACTAGCGGGGGGCTAGTTGTATGTCTTAGAGCAACCCTTTAACATAAACTTTGTTCCATATTTCTTGATAGCACTATTTGATCTATTTTGCAGTGAAATCCTGCAAAACATCTTCTGAACTTTCAATTATGAACTTGCTAAGCATTTGATTTGTTCAAGCCATTGGCTAAGGAACCATATAAAACTTATAAGCACAATAATCAACAGAATAAGACATGAAGCAGGTAAAGAACATTCAAGAAACTTCATTATTATAATGCAAGTCTACAAACGAAATCTAACCTTCATAAGAGCAGTTCACACCTAATGTTGATTCGCAATTGTCACTCTGAAATCTAATTATATTACAATTAGAGCAACACCTTTTAGAATAATCTGTCATTACAGAATCTGCCTAGGAATTAATAGACAAATAATATGGAAAATTGTTTAACACGTGTGATTTTAATCTCATTATAAGAGATAGACTTAATTAATCATGTGCAGTTAGCTTCAAAGAGATCTCATGTAATTTTTATTCACTTGAGCCTCAGACTTTAGCTGGGACATTGCATAACTGACCTGATTCCTTCTAACATTTCTTGAGTGCTAAATATTTACAGATGACAAAAAATTCACAATGTGAAGCTTTACTTTATTACAAGATTAAACCAGGATCATGAAATGACACTATGTGACGTGTTTACGGATAATTTGTCTTATTTGAGATAATCACAAGATCCCTCTCTCTCTCTTTCTCTGTTTTTTGTTTTCATCGTATAACACTATAACAGTAGTTTAACATTTAATTACAAGGTGGTGATGTTTTAGACTACTATGTTTGGGTTTTCTACATATCTATTCCTCACCATCTGTGTATGTACTCTAATTAGTGTCTGTGACTGTAGACCATGCCTTCGAGTCTATATAGGAGGATACCTTGGAAAAGAGCAATGATCTCAGTGTCATTCATGACTTTTACAAGATGACCATTGTTTGGTATAAGTGTAGTACAACATTCAACTATAAGGTAGTACTATTTTGGATCGGTATGTATGAGTTCTGTGCATATCTGTTGCTGGCAATAGATTTAGATACTCTGTTTAGTGTTAATGACAGGATATTATGGCTGCAAATTTTGCGACTATTACTGTGCTGCTAATTAGGATGACAATAAAAAGAAAACTTCACACCACTTTTTTTTCCCCACTTCAATATATAATTATTGAATATGAAAAAATACATTACACATATTGCATTATCTTCCAGTTTTTCTTTATTCCTTCATTTTACTGTGGTCACTTTTTAACGTAATTTAAATAACTTGGAAGTGTATGGTGTACTGTTATTGAAAATGTCATCTGTTTTGGTGGCAATGTCTTTTGGATGTCATTCCAGAGACCTAGGTTCAAGTCTCGTTAATAGCTCGAACATTGACTTATTGACCAGGGTAAGATGTGGGTAGCATAGGGGGTGGGGTGGGTTCAAGGGTAATCCAGTGTAATCCAAAAGATTAAACAAAAACTGAAAAAAGGAGCAAAACAAGAAAACAAACTGCTAATGCTTTTTGCAGCTAGATTATGTTCTGACTTCCCTGGGACTAGCATATCCTGTGATCAAATATGCTTGCACACACATTTTATAATCTCATGAAAGGGAAACTATCTGCTCACAATTTCTGTCCCTTTGATATTTTTCTTCAAAAATAATGTGAATATTTCTAATTTGAGACCTGCAACTATTTGCTCACTTTTTGTTGCTCGTTTGATATTTTTTTCATAAAGATGATGTGAATAATTATATTTGGAGTCCCACATGTTTGAATCATTCTCATCTCTATTTGCAGGTGTTATTGATCACACGTTTTCTTCAGCACGAGCATCATCTTGGTCGGCCTATCAACCAAGTAAAACTTGAATTTTAATTATTTTTTGGCTTTTATCGGATCATTCACTTGTGTGAATGTGATATTAGACAATAATTATTGATATTTTCCTTTTTCCTCCCCCGTCCTTAATTCTTTCCCAAAAGGTTGTGATATTCAAGTCCGCATCACCTTTAAATGGTTCTGCATTCTTTATTTTATTATATTAATCGGTGAAAAAATTGTCTTACAATACTTTGTTGCATAATTGTCTTAAGATTTGGGGATTGTGAGGTGGGATTTCTTTCTTACCGTTTTTAAGGTTGTGGGCTTGCAGCTTAGATCTTTTTTCAAAGCGAGATCAGTGTTTAGTTCTGTCATTGAGTGCCTAGGGAGGAGATTGACAGGGAGGAAAAGGTTCTTTCTCTCTCTATATATATCCTAGAGAAGTTAAATCACCCTTATAAAAAGTATGTTGTCTAGCCTTATAATGTTCCATCTCATTTTACCATCCTGGTATTAGTGGCAAATAAAGTGAATTCTAATGGGGAGAATCGGAAGGGGATTTTTGGTATCATTTTGCAATTAGGTGTAGGTTTTGAGAAACAAGCGGAAGTGATAAACAAAAATTTTTCAAGATCGGATGCACATAGTTTGATTGATTTATGTAAAGTGAAGTTTAGATATACCTCTTCTTGATTCGATGAACCTCCTTTGATTGATTTCCAAAGCTCCAAGACTAAAGCACTCGTCTCCAAAGAGAACCCCAAAAACCTAATAGTCTTCCTTCTAAACCCTAATGCACTTAGTGGCCAAGAGCTACTGGGATCTCTCCTTTTTCATCTCTCTTATTAAGTATGACCAGCCCATATATATATATATATATATATAGTGCTCCTTTTAGGGTTAGAAGGGGATCATTAGGATTTCCTAATTCCAAGCTTCTACTAGTTTTCTTAATTGCAAACCAACCTCTTGGTTTATAAGGAAACTAGTAAATTACAAACAACTCCACTAAATGTTTGTGATTGAACTCTTAGAATAGGAAATTATATTAAGGCTCTATCTTACTTATTATCTGCAAATAAAATCCCTACAAACTGGTATCCGTAAATAATAATCGGGTATAAGTAACTGTCAACCCAATTTTTATTTACTTCTTATAATCCTTGATTAACCAATCCATTTTCCAATTGATCACTGGAAAATTCTTTTCATAAAAGAATCTTTTATATATATATATATAAAATCAATTTAGCAAACAATTTACTAAAAAGAACCGGGCCCAGGTGCCAGTGATCATAACCTATGGATTGTTTCAAGTGGATAACCTTCCCTCTAAAAAAGAGTGTGGTGACCATGTTGAGACTTCAAGTTCCCACATTCTTAACTTGGTTTCCCAAGATACCAAGGTATCAATCGTATTTGATATCACTCATTGGTAAGTCAAAGTAACCATCACCAAGAACTGAGTTCTCTAATCTCTCAGGGTTGAGACTGAAAGGCTGTGACCAAAGGATTCGCAGCGGAAGAGACATACGATAAAACTTTTTAAAGAACAATCCTCAATCACAATCATCCCTTGAAACGAACACAAGCATAGGATCATGAATAAAGTAAGAACACTAATTTAAACAATTTAAATTACTTGATTTTCCTTTTGATGAAACTTTGAAATCGAATCCAAGCTTCAAAAGTCTGAAGCCTCCAAGGTATCCACCCGAACACAAAACTCTTTAAGGTCCTTGCGATTGATCAACACTTGAATCAAAGCAAGCTAGAGAGGGAGAGAGAGCAAGTCACGGCCAAGGGAGAACTCCAAGCTCACTGTCCTAGGGTTTTTTGATGATTGCCTCTCTTCTAATTAGGGTATAAGTGGACTTAGTGCTAGCATGCACTCATCCCCTTGTATTTATAGGCAAATACTAGGGTTTCTAATTTGCAACTTGGTGTTCCTTAATTAACTATTAATAAAAGAGACCCTACAAGTTACATAAATTAGAAACTTACCCCTCTTTTAAATTAAAGCGCTCTCTTGTGTCATTTATGTGTGTGACCCTTTGGGTTCACCCTAACCTAGTAGTGGACCGGGACATCTCATGTCTCCAAAAATAGAAACTTTTTTATTTTAAGGTTCAATTGGAATAATTCCAATTTTACTCTAAATGATAACACTTATCATTAGGCCTTCACTAGTCATGAGTGACATTTAGCAACATATCATGACGAACCCTAGGTGTGGGTGAATAGTAAAACTAAATGAACCCTTCATGTACTTAATTCTTCATCCCCTAATGTCATTGTTAAGATAAGTGGGCATGGTAATAGTCAAACCCTATTTTAACAACTTGATATATGATCCACAAAATATAATCTCAATAAGATGAACCCGATGGAACTCTTTCATAGTTCACCATCACTCTGGCCAGAGATTTAAAATGAGAATTATCTTTGTGAACAAACCCTGACATTCTTTCTCATCAAAGTGAGAGTGATGATTCCTTATCGCACACTCATCTATCTTTATACACAACTCATGAGAGTCAATGAGTACCGATTACATCCTGATGGTTAAAGATGTTCGAAGTACTATCAAACTCTAATAACTTATGCACAAGATAACTCTAGTGTCTCAGGTCTAAGGATTATCATTCGATGGACGTGACATAAGAATATTCCTTTGACTTAAACTCCATAAGAATATTCTTATTAGACCATGTTCAGTACATGTTTTCTAACATGCACCTACATATTAACTATAGTGTCATCACACAGATAGGAAAGACTACCTATCCTCCAATTGGAGCTAGTTTAAATCTGTGCTACTCTTGGTGGTTTATAAATGTCCAATTTGATAAACCTATGAGTAGGAACCCTTAAGAATAAATGTGTGTGAGAAATATAAGTCTCCCTATCTCAACATCTTGAGATATATATTTCTCTCATTTATTCATGGACCTTATCTTGTAATTAAATACAAGACAAGTGTAACCTTCTTATTATTATAATATGAAATTGATATGCTCTCTAGGATTGGTTTTAGGGCATATCTCCAACAAAGACTTCTTTTGCAATAAGTAATTATAAGAAACATATCAAATATGACAGTATTTGAAATGATATGTTCTCATATTTGATCCAGTTCAATATACTCTAAGTGTACTGATACATTTACCTGGAGTCCACTGCTCCAATGATTGAGATAAACCTTTCTAATAAATAGAGGTTAAATGTATTATAACCTTACCGATAAAGTTTCCAGTTTCATTAATGGTTATGAAAAATTCTAAATTGCAAGGTACCGGTAAGCTTATATCTCTCTATATGAAAATAATATTTTCATAAATAAGCTTCCTATAACGCAACTTATGGACTTATGATATCAACTCATGCATCATAAAAGATTAACATATGCTCAATGTGTAGATAATGTAAATAGAGAGAGAATAATATTAATAATTTAAATGTCAAAATTGGCTTTTAGGGCACAATAATCCAACAATAGGTTCTGTCAATTCTCCTCCAAAATGGAGAGTCTAGGGTGTTGGAGCATCTCACCTTATGGTCCAAGTTTTTTCAGGTATTTATCTTTTGAGATTTTCCACAAAACTGGTTGCTTTTTGTAAAGAGGTGCTTTGATGGAGCTATGGGTGTTTAAGTTTGGGTTGATTCTCTTTGGGAGTCGTGTTTTCATGAAAAAGTATTGTGAAGTTGATTGAAGATTTTTTGAAAGGTGGTGACTTTTGTTATGTGGGGAAGTGGGAATGGGGGAAAGGTGTATGATATTTAACTTGGTGACTCTACTACTCTGATTTACTTTCTTGAGTTATATCAAATAGTTAATAATAATGATTAGGAGGATATCATTAAAATGGAGCTGGGAGGAAAGACACTAGACCTAGGGGTTGCCAAGTTGATTAATGATTAGGAGTTCGAATCAGATTTGGAATTCTTTGGAAAGCTTTATTCAGTGGAAGGGAGAAGACATGTTGACTTTTAATTTGGAAGGGTATTGAAGCAGATATTCCCATTGATTTGCCCACAGAGCAGGAGGAAATGGCCATGTGCTTCCTTCAAGGATGATTTGAAGCTCTCTTGCTACCTCGATGGTGGTCTTCTCTGCTTAAATTGTGGCTGAGAACCAAAATGCAATGGCACTGATTATTCTGTCTAAGGTTTTGGTTGATTCCTAAGATGCTTATGTTCTTTCGCTTGGTTGGTCTAAGCCTTTTTGAGGAGTAATGAGAGGCTTCACAGTTAATGCCTGCTTAATAGTCACCATAGTGTAAAACCTGTGTATCCTACAACTGTCTTGACATGAGTGCAGTCTATCCTATAGGAACTGATAGTTCCTTGTGGTTTGGTCGAACATACATCCCTAAGATCATCCACATCTCATTTTCTTTATGATACTAACAAGTATAAGACGTACTGAGATTCAGAGTGATCAACCATATACCATCATGATTAGCCTTTTAATGAATTTTGTTGGTTGATTCCATGCCTTTTGTATCAATATGACTCTAACTGTCAGGACCACTTAATCATTATCTTGATTGAATTTGATGACATTTTATAATTAGTCCATCAAATTGATGCTGGTGATGAGTTCAATGGAAGACACTTGATCTGAGGAAAGGAGAATCAAAGAATATATTAAGAGATTCACAATGCTAGAAGATAGAAATGTAATCAGATGGAATTCAAGTGAGTGGTTTGAAGAAGTGTATTATTCATTCATGAGGGCAAAACCTCAGTATATGACACAAATATGGACAGTATACAGTTTTCAAACATATATAGTAGCAGTGTGCTTAGCATATTGAAATTGATAAATATGTAAATTTGTATGTGATTGCTTGCCCACTTCTCTACATCTTATTCTGGCATAACAATCTTGCTCCCTAGTCTATTATATAACGATTCCCATCAAAATCTAACATTTGTATTTCTATTGTGCTGAGCAACTGGAGAAAAAGAAAAGGAAATGAAAGTTTAAACTAATGTTTAGGTGGTTTTGGTTTCCAAATAATGAAAGCTCACTTTAATGAAGCCAAGTAATTGTAATCAGTTCAGTTGAGTGAATTTTTATTTTTGTTTTAAAGAGGAGTCCCAAATTATGAAAAATTTGAGATTCAAATCTTAATTTCTTTTCTATTCTTAACCTGATGACAATCAAACATCAAATATCAGGGATCAAATATAAATGGATGATATAGTGAAGATCAAAGCTGAAAATTACAGAAGAAAGCTAAAACAGAGAGTTTCTACTCTGTTGTTGATCTAAACAGATCTGAAAATTATACAAATAATCATGAAAACTAGTTCTAACTATCTACCAGCTATTTATAGGCTTCTAACTAAAGCTAACTAACTAACTAACTAACATGCGGCAAACTAGATTTACAAAGCTTTTACATGAATTAAAAGACAGCAAAATACTAAAATAGCAATAACTACACTAGGAATAGCCTCAGTAACCAGTTATAGCTTGAATAGAGACTGCATCATCCTCCTCAAAAGGAATTTTCCCTCAAATTTTAGCTACAAAACATGGTAGCAATCAAGATTAGCCAATCAAATAGCATATTGTGTCTTCTCCAATTTCCATGTTTCTTCAAAATAAGAGAGCAACTTGAATGAGAGGAGGTTGTGATAGAAAACAATCAACTTGTCGATGTAGATGGAGAGACATCTGTATATACACAATCTATATGGCTGGAATCAGAGATGGTATCAAGGGACCAGAAAACAGCTCAAACTGAAGCTTAACAGGTAACTCAGCTTGGGAAGATCCATTCCCAGATTGAAGAGTTTGTCCATCATTGCATATCCCACCAAAAGATCCACGTTCTTCAACAGTGCCGACAGAAATCTCTTCAAGCTTCCATCGTACAATTGTCTTTTCCCTCTACTGGAAAATCACTTCTAACAAGAGTTTTCTGAACACCAAATTCAACTTTCTGCTCTGATTTATCAGAAATTCATTAATTTGCTGCTTTTCCTTGCCAGCAGTTGCCACCCGTATATGTTCCTTCATCACAGGTAGCACACCTTATATATACACCGTAGATGCTACTGCGCTTCTATTCCCCACAAAACTGCTTCTTTTGAATTATTTCGTTGCCGTTACAATTCAAGTGGTGGTGGAGCAATTCCACTTTCTTTTCCTTCTTGCAAGAAAGTATCATCTCCTTCATTTTTCTTCTTGGGCAGCAACATAGATATTCTCAACCTATCGTCTTCAAATTCTTCATCAAGCTCATCACTCAAAGGTTGATCATACATGGGTTGCATTTCTTCAAAATTATCTCCAATTTCCTCGCTTAGGAAGTGATCATAAATTGGTTCCTCATAAAAATCTTCACCAATTTCCTCACTTAGAGGTTGGTCATAAACTTGGAAACTAATTTTTGAATCACCCTTCTCCATCTTCCATTAAAAAAAAAAAAAAACCCTTATTTATGGCCTTTTGACAATCCAAAGATTTGGGATCATATGCATCACACTTGAAGCACTCAGAGGATCCATCTTGTGACTGATTTTTCCCGCCGAAACAATGAAAATGAAGCTGTATATAGGCTGGAACAGGTGCCTTTTCAGGATGTACTGGCTTTCCAACAATGGAACCACTTCTTTTCCCATAGGTGGATGAATTTCCAACCTCGGAATAGCTAAGAGAAGGTTGTCTTGATTTGGAAATGCCTTGTAGCTGCTGTCCAAACCTTGAAAGGCTTCTATTTTGTTGCTTTTTAACATAATCACATTATTGGAATGAAGAAATTGGTTCTTGAGCTTCTTTTTTAATTCATTCCACTTTCTAAGCTTCCCTTTTCCACTCCTTTGGTGAAACATTTGCGATTGTTTTCACCATTCGGGAGGCTCTTCCCTTGAGGCAAAGTGACACCAATTTCTTCTTCCTCTCTTTGGGCACTTTGTTGCAATCAAATACACTCTTAAGAGTGTTCGTCCACTCTACCAGCTCCTCGGAATCAAAACTTCAATGCGAGTCCCAGAAGTTCATCTTGGAAATCATACTCCAAATGGATATCATACTCCAATTTGGATTTGGAGTCTTCTCATACCTCACTAAGAGGGTGAAGGCGTTGTGCCTTCTCCATAAGTGCAGCCATTTTTCTTTTAAAATTAGCAATCTCATCTTCTTGGTTACATTGTTGAGCGTCCCCTACCCATAGGTGGTTGAAAAATTAGTTTCTTAATGAAGATCCATGGCATTTCTTCTTCCTTTTCCCCATCTTCTTACCATAGAAGGCTTCAAAATTACTCACACAACACAAAAGTACACCCCAACAGCAATATACAAGAAGATTTAATCAGACCTGTAGAAATTGTACAGGAATCTCACACTAAATCTTGCACCAGCAGCAGTTTCATTTTTTTTTTTTTTTTTTTTTGGGTTAGGGAAATGTTTTGCGTTGTCAAATTTTTAGGTTATTTGGCTTGAGAGAAATGCCATAATATTTGAGGAGAAGAGAATGTCTTGATAGTTTGTGGAATAGAATTAGTTTCTTGTCTTCTTTGTGGGTATTGGTAACTAAAGAATTTAAGGGTGTTCATTTGTTTGTTATTAGGGATAATTGGGTGGCTGTTTGTAACAATTGAGTTTGGTTTTCTTGTCTTTCTTCTCGTTTTGTTCCTCCTTTCTGTTTGTAAGTAGGACTTCTTGTCCTCTTTTTTCTTCTTTTAATAAATTTTTTGATAAAAAAAAAAAAAAAAAAAAAAAAAAAATTCTTGCACCTGCAGCAGTACACAACAATAGAACCTGAATCGCACCAGCAGAATCTACTATTGCATCTATGAAACAGCTATGATTTGATTGATTGAGCCATTCAACAGCTGCAATAGATCTTCTAAGTAGGATCGAATACTGCAATGCTGATTCAAAGCTGGTAATGCAAGAAAAAATTCATCAATAATGATAAACTTGAGGTGCTGACAGTCTACAGCATTCCTATATCAATTCTCGTAACTAGATTCTTGATGAAATGGATCAATCAACAACTGTATCTACTCTCCCAGGTTGAATAGATCAACAATAATGTGGTATTGAAGCTCAGAATGGTGTATTGGAAATGCCAAGACCTAGTTCTATCTTTCTAGGGTGTCAGACCTTTCAGTTAAAGGGAAATAAGGAATTTTAGGGCTCAAATGATCAAAATCAGTAGGAAAATGGAACAGAAACTGAAGCTTTGATACCAAATAATGAGAAACAAACATCAAACAATCAAGAATTGAAGGGAATTGATTATATATTGAAGGTTGAAAATTACAGAAGAAAGCTAAAACAGAGTTTCTACTCTGTTCTCGATCTAAACAGATCTGAGAATCTAACTGCCTACCAGCTACTGATAGGCTTCTAACTAAAGCTAACTAGCTAACATGAGACAAGCTAGAGTTAGAGTTACAAAGGTGTTACATAAATTAAAGGACCGCAAAATACTAAAATAATAGCCACTACGGTGACAGTAGCTTCAGTAATCCGTATTAACTTCAATAGAGTCTGCATCACACCCTTTTATAGAAACTGAATGGGGAGCTTTATGTATTGGTTTATATTCATTGGAAGAAGTTTCAAATTAGGTCGCTTTATGCATATAAATCACTTTCAAACTAATATGCTTTTATTGTTGGATCCGTTTATAATTTGTGTTGCTAGTTAATTCGAACATTCTTTTGTCTAATGGCAATATTATTAATTTTTGTAGAATTTTGGAGGCCTTTTGATGGATTTTCTGTACTTCTTTGGGTAAGTTAAAGACTCTTGATTATGGAGTTTTGTCTTTTTCATTGTTGAAACTAGATCCTGCAACTCACTGCATTTAGATAGTAGAAACATCTATGTTTTAACCATATGGTTTTAAATTTTATATTCATTATTTACCACTTTAATTTCTGATTTATTCAGGAATGTGTTTGACCCACGCGAAATGCGTATTTCAGTTCAAGGAAGTGGAGTATATATAAAGAGGGAAAGAGGATCTAGGTAATAATAGCACGTTTTTGCTTTGTTTATTGGAATCTGCATGTGATATTTTCTCCTCTTAGTTGTTTCTCTTTCATTAAATTGATGATTTATTACAATATTGTAGCATTGATCCAATTCACATTGATGATCCTCTTTTTCCAACAAATAATGTGGGAAGGAATTGCTTTCGGATACATCAATGTATAAAGGTCAGCCTTTAGTTTTTATTAAAGTCATTACCATCTTCTATAAATATTGTGCATGGCATGATGATTAAAGTTAAGATGTTTGTAGACTCAAATTTGTTCTATGCAATTATTTAAGCATGGTGACTGCTTACTCGATAGCTAATTAGGCAATTTATATATTTTAGTTTCATAAAATTTATGAAAGTCTTCTACATGATCCCTAGAAGGCTATGGTAGAGTTCATCACAGTTTCTTTGTATTTTGGCAAACATTTAGCCGGGCGTGTCTTGGAAAAGATTGGTAAAAAGAGAAGTGGAAATTTTGAATGAGAAATTCGGAATTTGTTTTAAAGAGACATTACAATCAAAACTCAAATAAAAATAATCACCAGAGTATAAAAAATATTAGAAGTATCATTATTCAAGTAATAATTTGTGGTGTTACAAATAAAAGATAAAATTATTTACCCTTCCATCTTGAGTTATGAGATATCTGCAAGACTGGTTGAATGCTCATTCTTGGTTTTATAAGTGCCTGCCGAAATTGCTGGGGTATACAGTCTTTGCTCAGTTGCTGCTTTAAATTTATGCTCATGAATATCGTTTTCTAGCATATACATGATATATCAAATATCATTAAAGCATACAATTTTTTCTTATTTGAGCAGTATTTGGTATACCACCATTTTTCCCCATTTATGAAGATCATTATGTATCAAATTTTGACTCTCATCACAAGTCAAAAATTTTCTTGTAAGATCTTGTATGGGGACCTATCAAATTTTTTTTCATGTCTTCTTGTATAGGGGACCATTGCTATTCCTGACTCCTTATCTATGTAGCCAAGCTTTTGTGGAAAAAGAGAATTGGCAATTTAATTTATGTCACTGGTCATTTTGGTGATTCCAAAAAGATGCAATATGTGCAAAGTGGTTGCCAAGTTGGTTGATTATCTTTTGTTGCACTACAAAGCGACTATTGGATTGTGGGGGGTGGCGTGTTGTTACTTTTGTGATGAATTGAGTAAGGCTATGCATGGTCTTGCAATTGGTGGACAATTGATGGATAAGGTCCGCAACAAGAATTCACTATCGGTCGGGATGATAGCGCCTCATGCCATTTTTTGAATTGTTTGGAAGGAAAGAAATAGAAGAATTTTATAGGGTTAGAATTGTCTATTGCAAGGTTAAAGTCAAAACTTGCTTCGATTCTTTTTGTTTGGAAAGATTGATATGTTTTGGAAACCAGGAATCCTTTGCCAAAATTTTGGTTATTTTATTTTATTTTTTATTTTTTATCTATTTATACACCTCACCTGTATAGAGGCTTTAGCCTTTTCTATATCATTACTACAATTTACTTTATAAAAAAAAGCTGCAATTTTGCAATATCAACATATTTAAGTTTTAGTATGAATTGCTAGGATGCTACTATATTTTACGTTATAGTTGCAATTATACAATTATAAAAAAAAAATATTACATTCGATCCTTTCTTGGTCATTTTAATATTTTTGTACTAGTTTTGGTTTGTATAAATCAATGTCCTATCCTACTCATGCCTAAGTAGACATTTCCTGTTTTACGTCTTGTATAATTTCATTTATTGCTTCTGTTAAGGTTATAGATTTTTAGTTTTAAGGTAAATGTTTGGTGCAAACTCGTGTTATAAATTCCTTGATGTGGGCTTCACGTCCTTGAACAAATAATAAAGGTTTTACGAAGGACAAGTTAAAAGTTCAACTCTTTGATTTAAGCCTCTGAGGGCTGTTTTCACATTGCATTGTATATCATTTTTCCATTGCACTTCTAATTAAGGGAAAGTTATCCCGAAGTCCCTAAAGTTATGGATGTATACCTTGAAATTCGTGGATTAATGGATATACCATTATGCCCTTGAAATTTCCAAATTTAAAAGAAAAGGAGACAAGTTTGCCAAAAGTCTACTATTTCTACTCTCTTTGTCTCTACCCCTATATTTACTCTCTCCTCTCTGAGAGAGCCGCAGCTAGAGTGGACTTTGGTGACGATGGTGTTAGATCAATAGCCGTAATACCCATTGGAAAATTATAGATCGGATCGTGAGGAAAGAGACAATAGATCGAATCGTGAGGGAAGAGATGATGCATCGACAAATTAAAGCGAAGAGATGATAGATCGTACTGTGAGGGATCTTCGGTGAGGATGAGAAACTAATCTGATGGCGGTCTCCAATCTGACTGTATCTATAAGCTCGACCTCTCTCTTGTATTTTTATTGTTATTTTTTATTTTTTTGGGTGGATTGTTTGAAAATAATAGATAAATAAGAAGCGATCTTTTCTCTCCCTATGTTAATATGTTTGTGTTTTTGGTGTGAGAACGGTAGTATTGTTTTGTGTATGCGTGCGCGTGCGCGCGTGTTTGAATTGTGTGGAAAAAATAGATATATGAGATACATGTATCTTTGTATGGCTTTTATTGTGTATATGCAAGCAAAGGGAGGTTTTTTTATTTTTTACCTTTTCTTTGTGTGTGTGTGAGTGGATTGTGGGGAAAAAAAAGGGCATACATATACCCCTTTGTAAAAATAGATAAATGCATCTCTGTGTAGGTGTTGCCGATTGCTAGGAAGGCCCCACCAGTGCCAGTGGGGGTTGTCCCTGGTAGTCGGCTGTAGGTTGCTGAAAACGAAAAATCCTCGTTTGGTATAAACTTGTGTTTTTAGAAGGTTGTTTCCATCAATTCCCATGTTCTTAAATAGTGTTGGACCTAGTGGTATACAATGGTTATCCTAGGGACTTTTGGGTTTAAAACCCTAAATAAAAACTATTTGAAACCATCATGTAATTATTGAAGCTCCCATTTGCTCCCATTTGACAAAGTTATTGCAATTGTTTTCCATAGTTTCCAGATTAAGAAGCATTAGAAATGGTGTGGGAGGCAGAAGTGAGAAATGCTACAAACATCATTGGCATAATTAGTTTGGAGACAAATACTAGTCTTAAATCTTAATGAATGGGATATAAAAATATAGTATTAAGTAACATGATTGAAAGTTTGATATATTCGCTTTTATTGAACCATTCATGAAAGATAATAAATTATTTCAAAATAAATGGTGAAATGAAAATTAAAATGAACTTCAAGAGTTTGCTAATCTTTTATGCTATTGTTGTTCTTAGACACTTTAAAAAATGTTTAGAAAGGTTTTCTTAAGGTTTTGAATCCATTTACTTTGGAAGGGATATGCTATATGGAGATAGTTTTTGGTAGCCACAATATGGAATATATGCCTATGGTACTGAATTGCAAAATAAATGCCTTCTAAATCTTCACTACAACCCCTTCCATGAACAATCAATTTCTACTAACATATCATTTTTAACATTAGTGAAGCTCTGAATGATGTGAACTTTACTTTAACTTCTGTATGTGGAATTAAAATGTTTTGATGAATATGATATTATTTATTAATATTATCTAATGATTCTCATGTTCAAGAATATTATGTGATGCAGGCATTTTCAGATGCTTATTCTATTTTGGAGAAGGAGCTCACTAGCCTTTCCAATGATGTAGATTCAAGTGGAAGGTCACCATACAGGCTGCTTTCAAAAATTATTCCAAGTATCGACCTTTTATAGGGATTCCAAATATGTGAGGAATTTTTAAACCTTTGGAAGGTAATCAAAAGTCAATCACACACACACACACACACACACACACAAATGATCTTATCAGCATAATGTCAGCATGAAGCCCATGTATAATTGTGTGATGCATATTTTGAAAAAAATGATCATTGGATTAGATACTGTACTTATGCATGTCATGTACGCCAAAAATCACAGTGATCCAACAGTTGGTTTCTCAGAAATGTCTTTGAGAAAAACTGTGATAGTTTTTAGGGGTCATGGTTTTCATAACTATATTTTGAAATTTTGATAGTGGATCACTGTGATTTTTGGCATACATGACATCCATAAGTACAGTATCTAATCCAACAGTTAGTTTTTCAAAATTCGCATCACACAATTAGCTATGGGCTTCATGCTTACATAATTGATGTAAGCATATGCTGACTAGATCGGGACTGTATATTCCTATATGAGTTCCGATCTTATAAGGACGTCCTTACCTATCTTATCATTAGCCCACTTTCACAGGAATAGGTATTTTGAAAAACCAACCGTTGGATTAGATAGTCCTCTTAAGCATGTCATGTCTGCCAAAAATCACAGTGGTCCAATGGCAGTTTTCAAAATAGAGACTGTTAAACAATTATGACAGCAACCAACGGTAGATATTGTCAGAGTTTTCATAGTATGTATTTTTAAAAATGATTGTTGGATCACTGTAATTTTTGGCAGACATGACATGCGTAAGAAGATTATCTAATACAAGTATACAATGGTCGATTTTTCAAAATACCTATCTTATGGCTTCTAGTGGGGGTACGCCAACGATAAGCTAGGTAAAGACGTCCTTGCCTAATCATATTTCTATATATGTGTATATATAAATATATTTTATTCTTACTGCTAAAGTTAAAATTCTTAACCCAAATTTTGACTAATAAATTGTATGCTTGGGTTGGTATAATGAACCTTAATGACTGGTTTTAGAAAACTTTATAAGTGACCAGAAACCTTTTAAAAATAGGACCAACCAATATAGAAACCACATAGGATTCAAATTCCTTTAAATAGAAGTTTTTACACTTCTAATGGGCTTGTTTGCAACCTAAGGAAACACACCTAATTGGACTCCAAAGTAGAAATTCAAAAGAATAGAAACTCTTAGAAAATAGATAGTCCAAACAAACTACCTGAAATAGAAAGTAAGTAAAATTACAAAAATACCCCTTACAGATTAGGACACAGTAAAACTAACAAAGTAATTAATAACTTGTACAATTTCTATGGACACTTTCCTTTGGACCAGGATTATTTCACATCGTAACCACATCAAATTATTTAAAACATCTTCTATTAGAATTATTTCACATCGTAAACAAATTATGAAGATTTAAGTAGAAGTGTTAAAGGGCTGGATTGTTTAAGGGTTTTTCTTGCAATCATTGAAGAAACATTAAATGATCTAACAATAAGTATACCATTCTTTTTTTTTTTTTTTTGGATAATCAACAAATTTATTAAAAACAACAAGAAAGAATGTTATAACAATAAGAATCCCATTCTTGGTATTTGGCATTCTAGAGATTGAATTCAGATGTGACAATTTTATGAGGGGAAATTTTGATTATGTAGTCAAGAGTTGATGGATTGCTATTGTTAAAATTCTTTTTCTCTATTTTATTATAACTTTAATATTTGAGAATGGAGCCCTCATCTTTCTAGATTTGTTTTTATTTTATCTTTATTTTTATTTTTTTATTTTTATTTTATTTTTATTATTTTTATGATTTTTTTATAAACATCAAGCTTTATTGAATAGGTATAGAAAACAGAAAGGAGAAGTCCTATACAAAGAAAAGCCAAAAGCCCAATACAGCCAAACTTTGAAAACCAAAGAGAGCTTCAAAGTGGATAAAATTCCTCGTAAAAGTTTCCAAATTCCTAGCTCCTCTTTTGGCCAAAGGAATCCACTTCCCCATTCGCTGAGATAAACCCAAGAGAAAGTATTCTAATTGAAACCATTAAATTTTAAATCTATCTCAAATGAAATTTTGAGAATATGAATTCAGAGAATATCGATCAATCAATACCTAAGTTCGTTTTATTAATATCTACTTAATTACCCTAATTATCTTGTATGCTAGTGTGAATGCAAATAAGCAAACAATAACACAATAATAGACAATGCACCAAGATTTACGAGGAAAACCCTTGCGGGTAAAAAACATCGGGAACACTAGAAAGCACTATGAATATAATTGAGAAATACAACAACTCGACTCTACTCACAAAACGACGGTGTTTGAATTTTCCCATGAATCGAGCTCCACTGTCCTAGTTCCTCACCGAGTCCACGACAACAATCGGAGTCCATCAATCACAATTCGAATCCATGGATCACTCATAAACAATATAGATGAGGTGTACTCAGCAACTATGTATGAGTAACTAATTCTATGATCTAATACTCAATTCCATGCATAGAACATTTGGGTTTTTTGAATAATGAAGCACATGGCATTCTAATACTGAGTCCATACCCTAGAAGGACTTAAACATCATTTTATATTAACCCTAAAGAGTCCTAAACAAATCTTTCACGTATAAAGCTTTTAACCAATGAAAATAAACAAAAAATAGGCTAAATATGACTTGGATCGATCCTATGAATAAGGGTGTTATGAAAAAGGGTATTAGATTGAAATAAATTCACTAGAACTCTTTGAAAACAATAGTATACATAAATCTAGGGTAAAAACACGTGTATTATTGCTTTGGGGGGTTGCTGTGAAAATAATAATAATAATTCACGTAGACCCTAATACCCGTTATGCATCACCCGATACACCCGCGTCCCATTACACCTTTACCGTTACCGTTATTGGCCCGTTACCCGATACTTAAAACCATGTTTTGGATTAATTTCTCTACTAGTTTTTGAATTGTTGGTATTTTTATGGCTGTGAGATTTCCAAAAGATTTCAAGTTGCTGAAAGATGACATTTATTTTCTTTTATTCATTTTATCAATTCAAAAGCTTTAGAGGGTTGTTTGGTCGAATTATATAATTAGTGTGTGTGCCATTTCGCTATTAGTTGTTGGGTGGGAGAATTGGTAGATTTACGAACAACATTGTATAATTATTCTTTTGGTAAGCTTTATGCAGAAGCTTCCATGAAGTTATGACCAAACTAATGTACTTGGGGATATGAGAAGCAAGAAAAAGAAAACAACAATTACATGGACTTGATCCTACTACAAATGATATTACGAAACTATACAAACTACATTATGCCAAAAAGTGACTCGAGACAAGTACATACAAGTTGACACAAATCTTCAAAGGCTTGGCTCGTGACACTCAGGTCAAACGACAAGTCAAGGATCATGGTTTTAATAGTGAAACTCTCATCAAGAGGCATGAAATACATGTGAATAACATCTCTACCATTATTCCTAAAAAAAACTCCCATGCCAATAATACTCAAATTTCCAATCGAACAATTGTCAAAATTAAGCTTGGTCATGCTGCAAGCCGGAGCCCATGTCCAACTATGAAAAATTGATGATGACTAATCCTTGTTATAGTTGCACATTCTAGTCGTCAAGTTGGTCCCCACTATGCCTAGGAGTTACCGATGTATATTGTTTTTATCCATTTTTAATATTTATTTCTCTTTTCTTTTTATTTTCTTTCCTTTTAATTTAAAAGACTATCTTGTTACCAATAAACTACATTTGCAATTTTTGTTTATATAGTTTTTAACTGGAATGTTAATTTACATAATAAATTTGCAGTTGATCATTAGAACAGAAGAATGCTCCACAAAGTTTCTCCTTGCAACCATCTGCAAATAATCCTCCATGTTGAGCGCGCCTGGTACTGACACAGAAAGCACAAAGATGTAAGCTACACAATTCTAATCTTTTGACAACATCTTTATTGTTTTGTGTGTGTGTATATATATGTATATATGACCATGCTAATTATTGCTCGACATGTAATTGATTATTATCACTTATATTGTCTTAAGTATGAAGGTTATCGGAAGGTACATGTCTCATGGCATTTAGTGGAGCATTGTATACTGTTGTAGTTATAGATGATACAGGCAGTTAGTACAAGTTAATAAAATACAGAAATAAGACACTTTATGAAAATATATATAACTATAAACGCATTGTTGTATAAGGCATATGAAATAGGAGTGGGTATGGCAATGGGAGCTGGATATATAGAAATGCTAAGGTCAGCTGCACCTGATGTAAGTTGCATTAGGTGACCTCCTATAGAGCTAGTTGCAGATCATTTTTTGCTAAACTGTCCGTTGGATTAAAAAATCTTCTTATGTATGTCATGCTTGCCAAAAATTACAGTGATCCAACGGTCTGTTCTTGAAAAAACATATTTTGAAAAATGATGACATTTTGAAGAACAAAAAAATCACAGTTTTTCACAGCGAAATTTTTCAAAAACTAACCGTCAGATCATTGTGATTTTTTGCAGGCATGGCATACATAAGAGGGGTATCTAATCCAACGATCAGTTTTTCAAAATATGATCCGCAACTAGCTCTAAAGGACGTCACCTGATGCAACTTGCATCAGGTGCACCTGACCTTAGCATTCCGGTATATATAGATATATATAGTCCTGATTTTATAAGGACGTCCTTACCTATCTTATGGTCAGCCCACTTTCACTGGTTTAGGTATTTTGAAAAACTAACCATTGGATTAGATAATCTTCTTATGTATGACGTGTCTGCCAAAAATCATAGTGATCCAACAATCGGTTTTCAAAATACAGACTATAAAACAATTTTTACTGCATCTAATGGTAGATGCTTACAAAGTGTTTCACAGACTGTAGTTTAAAAACCGATTGTTGGATCACTGTAATTTTTGAAAGACATAACATGTGTAAGAAGATTGTCTAATCCAACGGTCGATTTTTCAAAATATCTATCCCATGGCTCCCATTGGGAATGGGCTAACACTAAGATAGGTAAGGACAGTTTCATCGGATCATATATATATATATAGAAAAATGTTCTTATGAGGTATAGCTGATAAGATCAGGACTCTATATATATATATAGGTGCGGGTTCACCCAACAGTTGAAATCCACCGTTAGGCCTATGTGTTTCACATACCGTTGGATCAAAACAGATCTGACATGTTCATAACGAAACTTGCGAGGAACAAACTTCAGGTCATTAATTACTCTCTCTCTTCCATTTTCACATGACTCCCAACCAAGCAAACCCATTCTCCTCTTACCCATAATCACCACACCGGAGCTCCCCTTGCCTGTGGCAAGCCATCACAACTCTGCCCCTCTCATCTCACGGTACAGATCTTTGCTTTGCCTCAAATGTTTCCACAATGGCCAGAGATTGGAGGATAATGGAGGTTTGTAGTTGTTGATGATCGATAGTTCCATTGTTGAAGAGAGCGAGGTGAGGGAGGGGGAGGGACCAAATGAACTTTCCCCAAAGTTTCTGTCACTTTCCTCACAGTTTAAAGGAAAAATGGATATAAGAAAAAAAAAATAGACTTTTACTCATTGTTTTCCATCATAATTTCCCCCCTCAATTTCTTTGGCAACGGAAATTAAAATAAGATGAATTTTATTTTCCTTCACCCTATAAATTCCAAAAGCCAAACATAGCCTAAATGTATGATGATTCACTACCTTGCTTTGAAATTCGAATCGTCCTCAAACGCCAACATTGAGTTTGAACTGAACATTGGATGGGGGAATGGGCTTATATGGCCATCCGTGGACCATTCTTCAAATCGGAGTGCAGATTAAAAGGTTGAGGACAGAGGTCATATACAGTGTAATGAAACATACAAAATCTAACTACTTTCTTGCTACTTTCTTGGAGATCAACTACGCAGCAGAAAGTTTGTAATTGGCTTCCCTTGCAGTATATTCTCTCAACACAAGATCCACCTCTTCCACCACCCCTGGCCTTTGAAACCACCCAGCCGATATCTCTGAACCTTTCTTCTCAACCATTATACCATCTGTCTCTTAATCTATCAAAAAGTCCAAATTCCCCATTAAGCAGCGAGCTCTGATTACGCATTTATCACTAGGTTCAAGATCAGCCCTTCTCATATTTTTTAATGCAATACGTGCTTTTTGACTCTAAGTGGCCATGATGGACTTCGGTGCAGTGGTTGATGGGTTGTCCCCTGCGAGGGGAATGGTGGTGGCGATGGTGGAGCTCCGGTGCGGTAGGTATAAGTGAGAGGAGAATGGGTTTGCGAGAATGGGAGTCGTGCGAAAATGGAAAAGAGAGAGAGAGAGAGAGAGTAAAATGGCCCTGAATTTTGTCCCTTGGAAGTTTCGTTTTGAACCGTCAGATTTTCTTTGATCCAACGGTATGTGAAACACGTAGGCTTAGCTGTGGATTTCAGCCGTTAGGTGAACCCGCCCCATATATATGAATGCTAAAGTTAGGTCGACTTGAAGCAAGTTGCATCAGGTCACCTCAATCACAACCATTTGCGCAGTATATTTCGAAAAACCGACTTATGGATTTGATACCCCTCTTATGTATGTCATGTCTGCCAAAATCCATAGTGATCCAATGGTTATTTCACAGAAAATAGATGGTGAAAAAATGGTGACATTTTGAAGAACAAAAAAGTCACAGTTTTTCATACTGACATTTTTCAAAAGGTGACCGTTGGATGGATCACTGTGATTTTTGGCAGACATGACATACATAAGAGGGGTATCAAATCCAACGTTCGGTTTTTCAAAATATACTGTGCAAATGGTTATAATTGAGTGACTTGATGCAACTTGACCTGACCTTAGCATTCCTCTGTGTGTGTGTGTGTGTGTGTGTGTGTGTGTGTGTGTGTGTGTGTAAACTTGAAATTGTTGATGGAGATTTAATATTTTTCAGCACAATGAGATGTCGATAAATAACATTATAGATGATGTATCTATAATCAAAATTATCGATAGAGAAGAATGGTTAATTTTCATACAAAGAATAAGTAAATAATTGCCCTTACTATTTAATTTAAAAAATTGAGCTTGGAAACAATTGTATATATTTTATTGAACCTTTTACGTTAAACTTTGCAATAGGAATTGTAGAGGACAAAAATTCGAGAGCTACCTTGGCCTCCAACAACGATGACACTTGTACTTGACATCGGTGAGGGGCCTGCCAAATAGGATTCGACGCTAAAGTAAGAAAAGAAATGAAAAGCAAAACAATGAAAACTCAAAAATAGTTTTTCAAGTACCTTGTGTGTGCACATTTTTTGCCAGCAATAAAATCAAATATTATTAATAAAAGGTAAAAGGTAAAAGGAGGACAAGGAGTCCTCCAATACTGAAGAGCATAAAGAAACAAAGAAAACTACTCTTGACATGTTGATATCCAATTAGCTTGGATAATAAACAAAGGAAAACCAACTAACGCCTTCAAAAATGAAGCCCAAAAAGAGGATAAGAAATATATTTGATCTCATAACTCAACTAAACAAACAAGCTTTTCCTCAAAGATCCTTGCATTTTACTCCAGCCAAATATCCCAAAAATTGCAAGCAAAGCACATTTCTAAAGTACAATTGCTCTCATACTCTTCCCCAAACTCCATAGTTAATTACACACATATGAGAACAAGAAAGTAGAGGAACCAGATCTATTCAGCCACTGGACAATGCAAAAAAAGATGATCAGCACTTGCCTCAGCCCTCTTAAACATAATACACCACTGAAGAGATAAAGGAGGGTCTCCTCCTTTCAAACAGACTGTTAGTATTGATATCTTGAAACACTCCAAGCAAAAACTTGATTATGAAAGGAGAGGAGAGGAGTGTACCCTTTTGTAGAGAAGTCAATTTCAGATAAATACATGATGTCAATTTCTGCACTGCATCACTTTGGGCCATTCTGTAGGTCAGTAATGATGATCTTTTGCAGGTTTTTACTAAGTGAAATTCACTTGTCAACTCCTGAATGGTGGGATGTTTTTCTCCCTCTACAGGAACGCCGCCCCGCCCCCCCCTTTTCATTTTTTTTTTTTTTTGGGTACTATGAACTATCTATTTTATAGGATGAAATGGTGTTGTCTTAACTTTGATGTAGAACTTGTCTCAAGTTACCTTGAGATTCAGTCACGATTGACTTGAGGTTTCGCACAAGATATTGTGAGCCTTAAAAATTTTTGAGTAAGAGATGGCAGAAAAGGGAGTGTCATTAATTATAACAGATTCTTGCAACCTTTTCTGTGCTATCATCATACAAATGGTTTGGAATTATAATTCTTTGCTGCACTGTCAGTTTCAGTTTAGGTACGAAAATTAGATTACTAAATTACTAAGAAGCAGACATGCTATAGCAGCATCTCAGGAGTAATCTTTAAAGATATGTCTGAATTTGTCTTGATTGTTATATGTGTGGTTTGCAAATGCTCAGAATTGTTGCAAAATGATGCCTCAACTTGTTCATTTAATTTGATGAAATAATTTATTCAATTATTGTCTTCATCAATATCATCAATGCCTAAGCCTTACCGTGTTTGATTGCATGATTCCATTTTGCGTATATCCTTTATTTAGAATTTCGATTCATACCATCCTTCAACTTGTAAGCTTTCGGATTGTTCTATCACTGTTTCCTTCCATGTTGTCTGTGTTAGGAAGGTCTAGTCTTTTATTTTTTATTTTTTATGCAGTAATATAAGATACCCAGTCAATATTAAGCTGTATGCCTCTTTAGTATTTCAAAGTGGCTGATGCACACTTTTCTACAAAGATGCTGTGATGCTCTAGTTAATTAGAGAGAAAGCACAGACTATACTTATTCAGGAATTTCTGTTATTTATGTTAGTTATAGCGTACAACATGGTACTGAAGGGAAAAGAAGAAATCCTCTCTCTCTCTCTCTCTCTCTCTCTCTCTCTCTCTCTCTCGCGCGCGCGCGCACACACACATTTTTGCTTGACACAATTTTGTGACAATGAATATATTTTTGTACCCTGGTTATGTTATCCTTTGACATGAATAAATTATGGTCATTTGAGATTTCTTCCGGTGTTTGTAGACAAGCGAACATATCTTGCTTTTACTTACTGGATTGTGGCCATATATTTGTTAGATTTTGATTCGCTTTCTGGATTTTCTGTCACTTCACACTTGACTTGAAAATAATGCTTATATATATTTTCCATTTGGTTGCTAAGAATACTTTTATTAGAATAGTTTGTTATTGTATAGTTCTCATTATTTGCATTATATACTCACCAAGTTGGTCTTAAATTTTTATTATAGCAACACATTTTTGAGTGTACATTGGTTATCCACCCAGGCACCTAGGTGATGGTATTATTAATTTCCTACTCAAATAGTTTGATTACATTTGTCCGCTTTTGCTTTCCAAACACTAGACATGTCTCCTAGCCTATTAATACACCTTCCTAGTGCTGTTATAAATCTTCTATGCACATGACAAAAAACTGTCTCACTTTGGTGTCCCAACCTTTTAGGTCTACTTGTTAGTTTTCTTGTATTTCTCATTTCTATTTTTATTCTTAAGTCCAAATCACCCACCCCAATATCCTTACTCCTTGATTGAGTTTTTTGACAGAGACATTATATTACATATTAACATATTATGTAGTGGAACAGTTAATTTATGTATAAATAATTCTCATCTTCTTCTCACACAAATTTACTCTCTCTCCTGGATAAATATTTTAAAGTGTACTGGCTTTCCAGATATGGCCCAGAAGGCCTCCTGGGAGTAACTGTGAGTAGTTGGTCTTTGTAACAGGCTACATTTATGCATGTGTATGTTTCAATGAAGTGCTATTTCATCTATTTTTATCTAAATTCAAATTTAGTGTGGTTGCAAGACGCATAACTAGGAATCCAGAACGATTTTTAAAGATTTAAGCTTGTGGCAATAATTATTTTTAGTGAGAAGTTTTATTCAACCAGGATACTAAATTCATTCTTCTGAAAAGAACTTTCCGTGATCTTTTTAAGATGTTATTTATATATCTTGCATTGTAAATCAACCAATAGGACGCTTACTACGTATCCAATCATTTGACCTTTTATGTGGACTTGCTTTCAGTATAATTGGGAGTGAGCTGATAGAGGACTGGCTTCCATGTATGGATGATTTGGCATGACGGATTACAGGGTCTTCGTTATTGTTTCAGAAGGTGCTGTCATGTTATTTTAAGTCCGGTGGAGAAGCCCTTGCGGTAATTTCAATGTGTATCTTCAGTGTTACTATTTTATTCTAGCCATGTTTAGTTGTTGCTTTGGCTGATTCCAGATATGGAAAAGTTGGATGAATCATGTTCTTACGTAGAACCTTCTGGTTTTTACTGGGAGGATAATTGTTGGTGCTTTTTGAACTCTTATAGCTTCTTGCATGCTACATTCTGAGTGCATGAGAAATATATAAGGCCATGAGAGGTGGAGCTTGGGAGGTTAAATGTGGACATGTGATTAGACATTTACATTCCCTAAATGTGTTTTAAGTTTTGTTATCAACTGCCTTGGAAGTTCGAGTTGTGATTAGAAAGTGGGATGGTTGATGTTAGTAACTTATTTTTCCATATTAAGGCATTCTGGAAAATGTTACAAACTTATTTTTCCATATGAAGGCATTCTAGAAAAGAAAAAACAATTTCAATCGTGCCAGCACAATGGTTCAAGATTTGTTTGTGATGCACCCCTTTTTGGAAGGAGATCTTTGATTTTAGTTTGTTGGTTGGGTACCAGTGGTGGTCAAAGGCCGAAGTGTGGAAAGTAAATATTAGATATAAGGAAATCTAAGGGCCTTTTTGTTCTGCGAAATGTTTTGTATTTTCATTTCTATGATATTAAAACAATTTTCGTTTCAATTTCCAAAATTTAGAAAATGCGTTTGGTTTACTCCATTTGTTTTCTATGTTATTATTCTTATTGAAAACATGGAAGGAAACGTGGAAAATATCATTTTGACATTTTTCAACAAAAAACAAATCCACATTTTTCGTACTCATTTTTTAGAAAATGTTTTCTTTTTTAACTCGCAAACATGTTTTGTGCATGTTTTCTATTTTTTTGGTGAAAATGAAAATGAATGTTTGGAAAGTTCTCACAAAGCAAACAAAGCTACCATTTTTTATAGTTAAAGATTGCAAGCGTGTTAATCTTGCAGGAAGATGGGGTCTGTCATTTATTAAGGGGACCGCCTAAATGATATGTCCTTTGTGAAACCTGATGTGATTTGTTGACTGTGATAGGGTAGACTATGATAGGTTAGATCAATTGTGGGGTTATTATGTTTAATTACAATACTGTTGGCTTTATTAGTGCTAGATATTTTTATTTTATTTTCCCTGCTGAATCTTAACTGCAACATTAAACTACAACTTTCTGGTCAATGTTGCAACAGAGGTCAAGGCTGTCAAGGTTTAGCTGTGTGCATAAGCAATATCAGTTAATTTGGTGCGTTTCAAACTCTAGTGACAGAGAACAGGGCCGTCAAGGTTCAGCGAGTGCACAAACAATATCAGAGTGTATTTGGTGCATTTCAGGCAGTTGTTGTACATTTCTGTACTTGTGATGAAGGTATCGTATAGTAGACTGTAATTAAAGTTTTAACCTATTATTTTTCCAGATGCCTATCTTGCTTTATCCTGTGGTCTATTTAGTTACAGGTTAGGTGCTATCATCAAACAGGGGATGGCTTGAATATTTCATAGATCAAAGAGAGGCCCGGAATCCATCCATATGCATGCGCCTGTATTTTGGGGAAAACAAGTTGGACAGAGGAGCAGTGTTTATTACTTGATGGGGTGCTCATGTAATGTAAGAATAATCGTTTTTTCATATAATTGGTTTACAGACTCTAATGGTGATGGCGATTAATATCTGATCTGGAAATGAGCTCAGATTAGTTACAGCTAGGTGTCTGAGAAAGAAAGAAGAAAGAATTGTACTAAAACTATGAATCATTGCTGCCAAACAATCTGCATCACTTAAATCTTCCCATAAGCCAATCCTATGTATGTAGTAGATTTTGAAACCCTGTAAAAATTGGTGTTCCCCACTGATAACATGATCTAAAGGATTTGAAAATTTATGGAATGATTTCCATTTGATGAGAGGAACAACAGTTCTGACCTAGTCAGCATATGCTTATATGTCTTATGTAAGAGAATGAAACTGATAGATAATTGTGAGATATATATTTTGAAAAACTGACTGTTAGATTAGATGTTATTCTTATAAATGTCATGCATCCCAAAAATCATGATCATTTCTATATATGTAGAATCTCGATCCTGTAAGCATATGCTTACATAAGTTATGTAACCATATGCTGATAGGATCATTTCTGTGAGAATATTTTTCATGCAAACCGACTGATAAAGTCGTAATTGACGTACGGGCTCCTACTTGAAAGATATTTGATAATGCGAATGTAGTGACGTACAAATAGGCCGAAGAAGATTGCATGAGAATGAGTATTTACAACAATGCCACCAAAGCTTATTTTGTAATTTGCTTAGAGGGAAGAAGTGTGTACTTGGGAGTTGGTGGGTAATTGAATGTAAGCGCTTAATTAGGGTGGCGGGTAAATTCCTTTGTAAAGCACTTTTGTTCTTTTTTTCTTTTGACTTGTGCAAGTTTCAAACAGAATCAGACTACTTTACTTTTATGATGTTAAAGTACCTCATCATCCATCGACAGTTTAGCTGGATCGATCTCACGAAACAATGGCCCCAGATTGGAATAAAATGGTAAAAAAATATAAAGCAAAGGCAGGCAGAGAGTATCAGTTGAGTTCAACTAATCTAAATTTTTCCAGCATCTCCACAAAAACTATGATTAAAAAACAAAATAAGAGATGGTTTTGTCCATGCATCATTCACAGCAAGGAGCTTGATATTAGAATTATTTCTAACAAGTCTTACATGAGCTACCACCACTCAAGCAGTCAGGTGAGTTGAGTTCTGTTTTTGCTAAAAATGTACACACCAAGAAAAATAATGAATATATATTCCAGTTAACATGGCGACCCCAAAGCATTACAAAGGGCCAATTCACTTCACTTAATACCAATCCTTATTCATTTTGTGCTCAAATAATTCCAAGTCATCTGTGATTCTTTCTCCGTTAACCACTGCTTGTGTAAATGATAATCACACAATTGCTGGATGTTTCTGAATCTTACTATTAGGGTTGAAAGTAGAATGTTAACTCTCAAAGTCTTCTTGGAAAAAATCTCTATCCTTGGGTGGACCCTTTCGAAGCTTCACTTGGAGTTCCAACTGCTTGGGTAGCACAAGTTCAGTTCCCTGGCCTGACATGGAGAAATATCTCTCTAGTATCATCTGTAAAAAGAGAAGCCGAAAGAATATAAATACTACTGATGCAACATTATTTTACTCATTACTGACCCTGATTACAACCGAGTACTGTTGCTGCTACCGGAGCTTATTTGCTACTGTTTTATTGGAATTTACCGCCTTCGGCTATTGTGAGCTGTATTTTTACATATGTTGGTCTTTTAAGTCATGCGATAAGCATGTAGCTTTATCTTTTCTTATGGTAGGTACTTAGTACCTTCTAGATACCTATAAATACTTGTTGGTTAGATCTTCAGTTTTAGATCATTTTTAATTGTGAACTTCAGATCTGAGCAGAGCCTCTGTGTGTGTGTGTGTATTTAAGTTCATTTCCTTCAGATTTAATGCAATTTCCTTCCAATTCTTGGTTGAATGATGATTATTCTACATCATTTGCTATTAGAGCATTGGTTCTCATCCAATTTTTCTACTAAAATTGGTTCTTTTAAATTCCAATTCCCTATTTTTTCCGGTCCCGAAACTTGGGAGTTGATTGTTGCAATTACTGATAATATGGCACAAAGAGGAAAGGAAGAGATAGAAAGAGGGAAACCAAATGAATTTTGGTGAGGGAGTAGAGGTTAATCCTTCACGATGGACAACATCAAAACCATGGCCAAGATAGTGAGGTTAAAGATTTGAGGAGACAAGAGACTGTACTTATGAAAATGGTGCAACATTGGCATCCTCCTAGTGAGGTTAGTGATGAGTCCAAGGACTCTCACACCCAATTTGAGAATCTACAATCGGTATCTCAAAGGGGCAGAAATTTTGCTGAAAGATATGAGCCACAGCTCGAGTATAATATCAAAATTGAGATTCCGAAGTTTCAAGGAAGTCAAAGAGTATTTGATTGTTATGAGGTCTCCGATGAAAGGAAGGTGAAGCAAGTTTCTATTCACCTAGGGGAGGGCCTCCGCTTGCAAACATTCCATCAAAGAAGCGGCTAAGGGAAGATAAGAAGCTGGGAGAAAATAAAAAAGCTTTGTGAGCAATTTCTTCCCTTCAATTAGATGCAAACTCTATGTAAGAATTTGTGTAACCTTAGGGAAAATGTTAGCGTGGATGAATACATCGAAGCTTTTTACCAACTTGTGTCTAGGGTGCATTTGAATGAAAGTGAGGAACAAATGGTAGCAAAGCTCTCGAGCGGTTTAAAGCCATCCATTCAAAATGTCCTCGGTATACAACCTTTGCGGAGTGTGTCGGAGCCTTACAATAGGACGTTGCTAGTTGAGAAGCAACAAACTTGAGAATCATCAAGATATGAACATCATATGCAGCTTGAAATAGTTGCACTTCTAGCTCAAAAACAGTATTATTTTAATTAATTTGGAGGAGGAAAACCAGTCCAAGGTGGGGCATTTAAGTGCTTCAAGTATGGAGAGCCGGGGCATAAGCCTTTTGGATTGTCAGAAGAGACTCTTTTGATGGAAGAAGTGGAGAAGGGTAAATCTGAAAATGAAATTCCAATTTTTGAGAAGCCCTTAAATGAAGAAGTTGATGGTAACTTTGAAGAAGAAGAGGGTGTTGCACTTATGATGAAGAAGACCCTCCTTATTCCTAAGCTTGAATCAAAGAAAGGTTGGTTAAGATATAACGTTTTCTACACTACTTGTAGCATTAAGGGATGAGTTTGCAATATGATTATTGATGTGGGAAGTTGTGAGAATCTAATTTCTCAAGAAGCCATTTACAAATTGAAGCTTCCTATTCATGGTCATCCTCATCCCTGCAAATTATCTTGGTTCAAGAAGAGAATGAAGTGAAGGTTACATAGCAATGTCTGGTGTCATTCCCTATTCGTAAGAAATACTTTGATGAGCCTTGGTGTGATGTAGTGCCAATAGATGTTTGCCATATCCTTCTTGGAAGGCCTTGGCAATATGATTGCCACACGATTCATGATGGGAAGAAGAATACCTATACTTTGAATAAGGATAATCAACAATACACCTCGCTACCCACGAAAGAAAAGGAACCTTTTAAGCCTTCTACAACCTCTCTACTTGCCTCTAAAGCTTCATTCAAGAGAGCCAAGAAAATGGCTTTATCTTAACCTTAATTTCTTTAGAACCAGTGGCTGGAAATGGGGGTTTGGGTGCTGTTGGAGACTTATTACATCTATATGTGGATGATTTTGAAGAAGTACAACTCTCTCATGATCATCTCTGAAGTGATGAACAAGGAGACAACACTAAGACAGTGAGGTGGAAAGAAGGAATGTAGTTGATGAGAATGGACACTTAACTGACATTAGTGGCACAATGGACACAACTATGGACACAAATAGAGGTATTGATCACAAAAATGGGAGGCAGTTGCCCTTATGTGTAGTGTGGAGTGACAAATACAGCAAAGAGTATTTTCATGTGCTGGAAGTAGGGCTGGCAAAATTTGCCTAGACCCATCAACCCGCCCAAACCCGCCCAACATTATTGGGTTTGGGTTGGTACAATTTAATAAACGGGTCATAATTGGGCCACCCAATTAAACCCATTTATAATTGGGTTGGATATGGGTAACCCATGGGCACCCATTGGGTTCCTAACTAATTAAATTTATTTATATAATGTTGTTAGGTTTGTGACATATACCCATTTAATTAGTACCATGTCT
>JAESVK010000143.1:3360718-3405428 GCA_017140935.1 Hamamelis virginiana | reverse complement strand
CCAAACCCGCCCAAACCCGCCCATTTGCCACCCCTAGCTGGAAGTATGTTCTGTTTTGTGGTTCAGCTATGAAAGCAATAGGTGGTGTTGAAGTGGTTACAGATTACTACCATGTACAAGAAAATTATGAAGGAGCGTAACAGATTTTCAAGATATTGAAAAAACTGTGACCTTGGGTACTGAAGTTTTCAAGAAGACTAAGATTTTCAAGATGCATGATAGCATTTGCTTGGTTTATCTTGATTACTATTATATTTTGCAGTTGAACTTGACGGCATGTTTTTTTGAAGTAGGGGAGTATGATGCAGCCTTATTTTACTTGTTACTGCCCCTGAGTGCTACTAAGTACTGTTGCTGCTATTGAAGCTTATTTGCTACTGTTTTACTGGAATTTACTGCCTTTGGTTATTGTGAGCTGTATTTTTACTTTCGGTAGTCTTCTAAGTCTTGTGACAAGCATGTAGCTTTATCTTTTCTTATGATATTTAGGCCTTCTAGATACCAATAAATACTTTTTTGTTGGTTAGATATTCAATTTTAGATCATTTTTAATTGTGAATTTCAGATCTGAACAAAGCTTCTCTCTCTGTTTTTCAGACTTCTCTGTATTTTAGTTCATTTCCTTCAAATTTAATGCAATTTTCCTTCAATTCTAGGTTGAATGATGATTAAGTACATAAATTTTTATTGAGATGTTCTCCCCTTCAATGCTTGCACTCCACATGGTGGATAAGCAGGTCATCGAGGATGCACTTTGTGAAGGGCAAAGCATAAAAAGTGAGTGCAAATAGCACTATCTTTTGCACGGTACAAATATAGAGGAAAATGGCAACAAAAATGATAAAAAATCATCACATACCATGGCAGCATAGGCATCAATTCTTCCTTGACGTGCAGACTTGCTGAGGCCCCTGAAAGAGTTTTGAAAGAGTCATTTCACTGTATATACAGATTCCTTCCACAAGGGCATTTTCACCATCTTTGTTGACTCCATTTATACATCCTATGTCATTGAGTCACAGACATTTTTAAGTCTTCTATCAAGATTTCAAAATAAATTTCTTAACTAGGCATATTAACCATCATTCGTGTTGGATAAGGGAAAACACCTCGCCATATTACACCATCAATTAGGGTGATGCCACAAAAAATGCAATGTATAATTTCAATTCCAAAAGACAGACCCCACTTCTTAATGTTTCTAGCTGTCTAGTGACATAGAACAAGTTGGCAAAGGATATGCCCATTTATTCAAAAGAGGAAGAACACATCAAACATATCCATTTACACTTTTTTTTTTCTTTTTGATTTAAGGAAATATCCAATACAATAAAGAAATTGCATTTGGAAGTACTTACGTATCAATCATAAGACCAATGGCCTCTGTTGATGTCCCGTGTTCATCCTGCAGGTATACTCTCCAACCCCTTATTTAAAAAAAAAAAAAAAAAAAAAAAAAAAAAATACAAACAAACTTCAATAGTCGACATCCAAAACGACATTGCTCTCAAGGTGGGAAAGCAATACAACTATGCAAAAGGCCTCAATATACTTAAAATATAGTTGTGAGGAAAATTTCAAATAACATGTGCAAACATGTAGCCCACTTCTCCAAACAAACAAACAAACAAAATGATACAATAAATGACATTGTTTCAGATTCTACCACTACTCGAGAGATGACTGCCCATTTTTACTAATGTCTGCATTCAAGATGATACACTCCTACCAAAGTATGTTATGTTTATATTTTTGTGGAACAACCAAGCATGGCCCAACCTGTAAAAAAAGTGCAAGTGCTATACAAATTAATTTTAGTACAATTAAAGAAAATAATACTTAAATCCAATAGGTGTAGGACCACAGTAGGCATCTCAAAGGAAGCTGGCAGATAACAGAAAATTAAGTTGGTGCTTAGTGTAGTTTCGTTGGGGTAACTAAATCATGACTGTGATATCTTTTAAACCAAGTTAAAGGTGCTAGTAAGCAACTCACTTATAAAAATAAGCACGGTTCATTTAAACCCATCAGAACACATTTCCTTAAACCAAATTGTTGGGCAAAGTTCATCACTTGAAGGGATGATGATATTTGAAGGAACGTCAGGAGTAAAAACCTAATCTGTATTGTCATGTCTGTATGATATCTAATCTAAGAGTCATGTCTGTGTCCATGTCTGTGTCCACAAGACATAATTGTAGGTAAATTAATTATTGTGCGATTACGATTAAGGAATAGCTGAAATTTCCACAATTGAATACTTATAGAACAGTTTGGGTGATGATTTTTACTTGAAAAACAATACACAGAACTAGAAGGAATAAAAACTACAGATAACAAAATATGAATCGAATTGGCATATTTCACCTCTCTGCAGCTCGAACCGCAAGCCTACCTGCAGCACTTCGAACTTTGTTTGATTGCGGTGTCTCCTTTCCATCACAAGATTTAGGAAGTCCTATTATAAACTCATCAGCCTCCTACATTGGAATGAGTAGGACTTATAATTGTTAAGTAGAATGTACAGAGGAGCAGCCTAACTACAGTAAACTTTCACAATGCCACTGAATTTTTTTTTTTTTTTTAACCCACTGATCATGCAATAGTTTAACCAAACTAGGGACTACTTCTAACAGTAGTCACTACCATTAAACAACAACAACAACAAACAAACAAACAAACAAACAAAAAAAAACCCACCTCACAGACACACAACTAAAATCACTTAATAATTAATGATTGCACTAGTCCAAATGATCTCAACAATTCAATCAAAGTAATATTGTTTACTCGTCCCAAAGCATCCAAATAATCTCAACAATAGTTCAAGTTAATTTTTGGCTTTAAAATTACAGAGACTTTGCCATAATGATAATGCAATTTAAATATTTTCGATCATTAAAAATAAAAAAGGAAAAATCCATCATTAAATGAAACAACAACTATTAGAATACATTCCAATTCCATCGCATAAGAAGCACAAGCTAATATGTAGAAACGTGACTTGATATCGTATGTTGCATGAAATTCAAAGGTCTGCCATATATTAAATTGAATTCCACAAATTTGATTGCTCCCGTGAGAACCCACTAGTATCACCATTTGCCTCGTCATCTCCACTTGATTCTCAGGAATTCAAAAAACTTTAGCAAGATAATTGGGGGACATTATAGGGGAATTTTGTCGAACAATAGATGGCCTCCCGCTCATGACTTTCGCAATTGTGCTCAGCGTTCAACTCTAATGTGTGTGTGTGTGTGAGAGAGAGAGAGAGAGAGAATTGTACCTCTCGTTGCGCAATTTCGAGAAGTCGAAGCTCAAGCTTCTGCCCTCGCAACTCCAAAACCTAAACAGTTTCGACAGAAACCCAATAAATTATATATGTGCATGCGTGTGTGTAGAGAGAGAGAGGGTGGGGGTTAATACCGTAAGAGGACGGATGGAGAAGCCTTTGCTAAGGGCAAGGCCAGTGCGAGACAATCCCAAGTCTACCCCTAGACTGAACCCTCCTCTCCAGAGTGGGTCAGACTTCCGGCGAAGGGCATTGGGTGAAATTTCATCCACGGACAGTGCACTTATTCTAGGACCATTATTGAATTTGTACGTATGGGTTGGAGACGATTGCAGAGAAATAGAGGCACTAGTGTCCCTTTGTAGGGTATAAGTTCTTTGAGAGAAGACTTGTGATGGAAGAAGGAAAGGATTTCGAAAGGATGAGGGAAGTGCCATTTAGACTCTGTGTAATGACACATGTCTACTTGGTTTATAGAGAGAGGGAGAGGGAGAGGGGACCCTGCCACTTCAAGGGCATGTTTGGTTCCACCAACGCAACGACGGCGTTTCAAAGTTGAAGTTACAAAAAAAAAATCGCCGTTGCCGGGGATCGAACCCGGGTCACCCGCGTGACAGGCGGGAATACTCACCACTATACTACAACGACGCAGATGGGTGTTTGTTGATAGTATATAAATTTGTAAATGACGTCTTACTTAAAAATAAAATAATCAAATTTATAATGCTTCTCTGATCCCTCTTTCCTTATAGTTTAAATCATTTTATTGAAATTCAGAGTGTATAATATTAACTGACAACATCTTACTAATTATGCATTACTATAAAATGCATGTTTGGATTGAGTAGAACAAGCACTTTTAAGTTTTTATATATTTTTTGCCACCTATGCTTTTTGTGGGGTGTTTGGTAAAAATAGAAGAAGTAGAATTGAAAAGGTAAAATACTTAATTCTGCTTATTCCCTTGAAACACATGGCTGCCTACTTCTCAAATAATTAAAAGTCACTTTTTGATCAATAATATATAAATACCAATATTGCCCTTCAATAATACACTTCAACAAAAATATTACACCCATGTCCCAACCTTAATATATTATTTATTAAATATTATTATAGTTATATTATTTATAAATTTAAAATATATTGTGTATTATTAATTATTTATAATTATCCTACAGGGATAATAGTGTCAATTTAAGATTATAAGCAGTTTTTTCAAACGATATCCAAACAGACAGAAAATAATTTTTAGTGTCAAACTTCTACTTCTCTTATTCTTTTGCTTCATAAGCATACTTCATAAGCATAAGTGGAAGCTATCCCAAACGAATCCAAAGCAAGTACCTTCAACTTTTTCATTCATAGAAGAGGTGAAAGAGGAACATATTGACTAATTTTTACCACACCTCCTAGCTTCATCAGTTTTAAAACAAGATATCAATGGGACAAAAACAATTTTTTTTTGGGCATGCGATATACATTAGTAATTAGTAGTTAATGGGAAAAAATGGTCCTTTAATTTACATAGTTCTTGCCTTTCTCAAATCAAACGTACACCTTCCATTCAATCATTGGAGTTAGAAGAAGATTGGGTTGAGATTTATTAGAGGGCTCAAGTAAAATAAGATCTTGGCCTTCACCGTACTCTTAAAAGATAAAATCCCAAATTAAGATTAGTGCAAATTATGTGATCCGCTCAATTACACACCACCCCTTGATGGATGTTTTGAAATGTTTTTCTTCCAGCTGAGATGGGCTGCTTCATGTACTACTTTTTCAGTACAATCCAAATAATTACCAAGGCAAGAAGCAGCTATCATGCTAAACCTTTTCTCAAAGCGAATTTTTCAACTTTGAAGTGATTTCCATGGCAACAAACTATTATTTCTGAAATGAATTAGAAATTCTTGAATCATACAGGAGAGCTGTTAATCTCCTTAAGTTCAGAGATTTAAATGTCACAGTCAGCATCAAAAAGAGAGTGTTGGCAAACAATCTAGAACCAAAGTTTAATTTGTAAACAAATTTCTCCCGGAATATCTTTCTGAAATACCTACAAGAAAATAATAATAATAATGGAACCTGAAAGTAATATGGCAAGTTCCATGGAAGCAAAATGAAGCAAGGCAATGCCATCAACTCTGCTGCAAACCCATATAGCTAAATTCAGTTAGACCTTCATTCTTTGATTTCAGGTTCCTCCATTTTGCAGTCAAGTCCTGACGGAACACCTTGATCTGAAGAGGCAACTTCATATTTGGGAATTACAACAGCTTTGTCTGTTGCTATTGCAGAAAGAACCTGTTCAGTCCCTTCAACTATGGTCTCTAATGGTGCCATGACAGAGCTATCCAGGCAAAGACTCGTCTCATTCTCAGCTTTGGTATCATTATTCATAGCTGATGGTGATTTGACCTCCTCTTCTATAGATTTCAGCTGACTTTTGGCTTCCACTGCAACAGGATTCTGGTTACCGGCTTTTAGTATGGTTTGTGAACCTTGTAGTTTGGAATCTTGTTGATCCTGGCTTTCCATAACTGGTACTGGTGCACCAGCCAGTACTTGGGATTGAGGAAGCATATAAGGCGCTGGCTGAGAGAAAAAGCCCTGAGAATCATGAATACCTTGCTGATGAAGTTGAGGGATGAACGAAGTTGATGGAGCATTAGGGTTGGGCTGGCAAAGAGCTTGTAGTACCACTGCTCCAAGTATAGCTTGGTAGCCCTGGTACCGTTTAAAGTTTGAAACGTGCTTTTTACCAGCCAAATGACTGTCAAAGACAACCTGTGAGTCGCACTTGATGTTGCACAACTCACATATGAAAGGAATGACCTGTTTCGGTCTGGGAGGCTCCATCGGTCTTCTTGGTCCTTCAGTAGTTCTAATACGCTTACCCCCTCGCCCTCCTCTCATCGTACGCTTAAAACCACGCCCCCGAGCTTCGAAGTGATCCGTCCTCGGCTTCCTTTCTGGTTCTTCGGTCAGTTCAGCCGTTTCAGATTTCTCCGCCAAATCTTTTTGCAGTTCAGTTTCACTCCTATCAGCAGCAGCAGCTTCAGAGGGTAAATTCTCTGGTGGGGGTTGTTTTTCCTCAAACCCTTCAACCTTTTCAGGCTGAATGAGACCTTCTGGTTTAAATTCAGAAGTGGGCATTTGCTGATTCTGCATTCCAGTTATCAGTTTATTGAGATTTTGCAACTCCTCAAATACCTGCAAGTTCTTTTTATGTCTCTTTCCATTCTTGTGCTGCTCCAGGATTTCCAAAGTGTTGCAGTCAACCCTACATAGTTCACACCATGCCATACGTGGAGGTGGCCAGTGTGGAGCAGCATGTGCTTGTGCTGCTGCAGCGCCCTCGGATGGTGCAAACCGACCACCGCCCCTACCACGTCCCCTACCACGAAAAGGGGGGCCCGACCCATCTGATCTGAAGCCACCACGGCTCCTGCCACCCCCTCTAAAGGGCCTACCACCCCTTCTACCTCCACCCCTATATGAAGATTGACCAATCTGCAGAATGAAATTCCAAGGGTAAAGCTGACAGTGTCACAACATACTTGTAAACTGTAGACATAATGGTATACAAACTAATTTCAATGATGAGTCGATAAAATAGCAGAAATTGTAGAAAATGTAAATAAAAAAGAGTTTCTTTTGTGTGTGTGGGTGGGTGGGGGGGGGGGGGGTCATTATAGAGAACATATCATCAAGCATGTGCATAAGTGCAAATAAAAATGGCTCGACATACATGTATAGCTGACTGATCTAATGAAACAATCAATCCCACTGCAAATTTCATAATTTAACTGACTTGAGGTGTAAAATATGCAAATACTGAATCACGAGCACTACTACAAGGACACCTATAGGTTCTACACCCAAAAAACAAAAAAACAAAAAAAAGGATGACCATAATCTATATCTGCTAATGATTGGTCACATAGCCTGAAAATTTGATGCACTCAAAAATCAATTGAAGCAAGGGGACAAAATAAAAAATAAAAAAACTCTTCTTGATAATCCAAATCTGCTGAGCAGTGGCTCTTTTTGTACAAGGAACCCAACCAGTTCTGTGAACTTGTTTATTGACTGGACTGATGTACATACAAAAATATAGCAGACCATAATAGATAAGTAGCCCATGGATGTATATGGAATGCAAATGAAATAGCATAACATACACATATGGCTGCCTTAATGAATGAAACAGTCGATCAAACTGCAGCTTCTATGGTTTAAGCCACTCGAGGAACGAGATATGCATATACTGAACACAATTACAACTACAACGAAACAGATCTTACTCATAAAAAGCAAAGGGATCAAGTAAAACCAAATAAACATAAATCAATAACTTAATCTGTAAGCTTGATGAAAATCAGACTGACTGTGCGTGCGTGTGTGCACGCTCGAGAGACAGAGAGAGAGAGAGAGAGAGAGAGAGAGAGAGGAATAAGGAGAAGCGTCAAAGTGTGTTGATCCTGAAAATGACGAAGAGAGGAACAGAAAGAAGAGAAAAAGGAAATCCATTAGTAATCATAAATCTAATGGAAAACGGCTAAATGATAATTTCAAAATTTTCCATCTTCAGGACCTCCATACAGTTGAAGTTTAAAAGGGTTCTACTGAATCTATCCAAACAAGCAGTGTGTCCTGTATGTATAAGGCAACACAATAGTTATTCCTTTTATGAAAGTAATTTCAAATGTTGCACCTTTTGGATTAAATTTCATAATCTACTCATTCATGGAAAAAAGGAAACTTGGGCTTCATTAATATAATAAAGTTTTATACATTCAATTGAAACTACAATGATACTCGAAAGCAAATAAATGTCTACATAAAGGCAAACACACACAAAGATGAATAAATATACGAAAATGTTTCATAACCAAAAACTTATATGGTAAACATTTAATAGATGTAGTTTAGATCTCTCATAATGTAGGAACATGTGCTAACATAATTCAAAATCAAATTTTAGGTGAGTAGATGGTCTATAGTTTGATATTATTCTCAAACAATGCAAAACTAGGAAAAAAAAAATAGAAACATCTACAAGACTTAGAAAACTTACTTAAGTTGATCTTCAGGTTGATGTATCTAAGACTGAAATTGGAATTTGCAAACTACGAGAGAACTCTAATGAGGAACCCTTTTGAGATCATTCCCATTAGTAAATAGATCAATCAATAATAACAGAAATCATACATGCAAAGAAAACTTTTACAAGGAAAATATCTAATGTAAAACATCAGGTAGGTTGGAATCCTCTCGAGAAACAAATACCACCAATAGTTTGAAAACTGAATACCTGGAGCTGCTTTTGCATAGCAGAACTCCACAACACATTTGAAAGCAAACCATTTATATTTGTGTTTTCAAACACTTGCCGTTTCTCCAACATCCTTAGTTCCTCACCCTACTGGACCCATTAATGTTTTGACATGACATTTTCCTTGCAATGAGTAATGAGAGGACACACTGATAAAGAAAAAGAAAAAAAAAATGTATAAATTTTCTAGAATTGGAATTTTTTTTTTAGTCGGGACAGGACCTAAGCATCATGGGAAAGCCATTGGATTAAAAATAAATAATAAATAACACTCTCCCATTACACTTAAGCTACATGGTTCTATGACCATTCCTTCAAAGATCACAACTGTTTGAATAAAAGGACCCACCAGTCATTCTTCACCAAACATTCTCAATGCATCCACCTCCATCCAATAAATTTGGGCAGCACCAAGGTAGAAGATGATTTAGCAATCCCCAAGAACGCTCAATTTAAGACCCTCAACAAAGGCTCATCGCTCACCTATGTCCAAAAAAAGAGAGCAAAACATCTTTTTCAAAACAAAAACCCCATAGAAAACGATCAGATAGAAACGTCAATATAAGAACAATGTTACTGCAGCCTCAACAGTGAGGCAGGCCATATGATTCAGTTGATAAGGCAGTACAGTTGAGCAGCAGAACAAGCATGGGAGTGCGCCCACATGTCTATAGTTGTTAGCTGCATACTAAACCCAATGATAACAATCAAACCCAACAATGTGAGTCAACACAACTGTTAACCAACACAAATTTGGGAAAGAAAGCAATCACTTGATTCAAGAGAGCATATCAGGAAAGGACGCCAACATGCCCACATGAGCTCTAAAGCAACCAGCAAAGATACATTACTATGCATCAGGAAAGTGGCACCTATAGTATTGACACATTGCTTCATAAGCAAAGGTGAAGGATCTGATAATAATTAGTGCTTCTGTGGTTGCTTTAGGGTTTTGTGGCCAAGTTTACAGATCCCTCTTCTTCATCTTTCGAGAGTTATTGAACAGTAGTGCTGAGAATTTAACACCTATTGCCCCACTGTCCCAACTATAATCCCATATGAGCCTAAGGGAGAACACAACAAATTCACTCTTACAGAGTACAAAATATTTGAATCTTGTCAAACAATTGTAAAAATCAGCAAACCGGCGCATAAATCTTGTCACTAAGCACTTCGTCTAGGATACAAACATCTTAAGTCAGAGCGTAGATGAGCAGAGCTGAGCCAAGCTAACTGATGGGTTGTTTGAGCTCCTCACAGTGAAACTGTAACCACATTCAAGATCTGCTTGAGCTCAAGACATTATTAAAGTGTCTTGTCTGAGCTCGGCTCAGCCCAGCCCCTATAGTGACAAGTCTAGGCCGTTTATACAGCTGACAGTGTAATCTTTTTTTGCTTGACTCTACAAATAGAGGCTTTGAAGGGGAAAATACCCTTTCGCAGTCATTGGAGGACTGCTTCTCCCTTCAAAGCTTCTATATACACATTATAAACTTGGATTTGATATATTGCAAATTGAGCTAAGCTTAATTGATCCAAGAATAGAGTTTCTCAAGCTCAGCTCATTTAGACCGGCAAAGATGCTTGACGAAACTAGAAGGAACCAAGCTTTGCTTAGCTCTCTTTGTTTTGCAGCCTTGAAGAGAATGGCAACACATCACGTCCATCAATCAGATTTGGTTACTCGGTTAACAAGAAGGAACCAAATGGGTTTGAAATACATTCCAAACTAAATGTTGTGAGATAAACAAAAAAGTGACAACCATGTGTGATATAACAATACATGAAAACCAAAGCCAAAACCACCTATAATACGAGGAAAATTCATGGATATTATTTTAGCACAAAAAAAATAAAATAAATCAAAACAAGAGAAACAAACTAACAACTGAACAACATCATTCAACTATAAGCTTCTTCTGCACAGCCAAACCTCAGATATCCTTTTCATTATCTAGCGCATCAAATAATTCACCCACAAATGAAAGGAAAAAATGTCTTCAAGAAGCCTAATACTCGGAAATGTTTTACTTGCTCAGGTTATACACATCATACTTCATAACAATTAACTAAGCTAACTAGATAAGTAAGAAATGCATAATGAAACCTAGCTACCATTTCAAGTGGCACAGCTGCTCCCGATAACATGCAGCAAATAAAAAAAAGAAAAAAATCATTTAGGAAAGGGACAAAAAATGAAAGTAATGGAAGTCCATTCAAAATCTTCATTCCATTCATCCACCACAAAATTATACAGCAATTAAAAAAATCACTTCTTTCAATCATGGTATCAACATTATCTATAAATAAGTTAGAAGACAACAACAACAACACACACAAAAAAAAAAAAATAATAATAATAATAATAAATAAAATAAAAAAAATAAATAAAAATTAGGAGGCAATTGCTGATATTGGTCCAAATTTGATTTTTCTAACGCAAGTTTTACTCAAAGCCAAAACAATATCCCAAGACTTTCACATACATTGGAATTTATGGAAATAAATATATGTTTTATAACTACTATTTGTCCAAATAAGTGCACATATACAAGAGGGCCTGAATAATATGAAAAACTATGTTTTTCGTGATAAAAAGGAAAAGATGCAGAAGATGTGCATCACACGCGCATAAATGCACACAAACATAGAAACAAGCCGCAAAACCAACAACTCAAACTATGAATTAGGTGTATAAAAATCCAAATACATACAAGATGCACAGGCACTTGCGCTCACACACACACACACACACACACACACACACACGGGGGAAAATAACAAGAACAATTCTAAGACTGTATTAGATCTATAAGAGTAAAGCTAAATGCACACGCACATTTCCATGCACACAGACAAAAGCTGCAAAAACAACAAGAACGGCGCCAAAACTGTGTTAGATCATTGATGTCTAAAAATGCAAGGATGTACTAGATGCTAAACAAAATAAATAAATAATAAATAAAAAGTCACAAGGTGTGTAAAAATGTAAAAGATGCACATACATGCACACAAACAAAAGCCGCAAATATAACCAGTACAGATAGTTAAAAAAAATACAGTGATGCAAATCATATCAAGGATTTATGGCAATTGAAGATTTTGTTTTTATTTATGTAATTTTCATATACCAAGGAGTTTAGGTTTTATTAATTTTGGCTAGTTTGATTTAGGTCGATCAATCAATTTTGTGTGACCAATCGATTGATTTTTATTTAGGCAACATGTTTTACTTAGGGGGCAAGAATAGCCTTATTTTCCCTTTAGTCTTAGATTTTCTCTATAAATAGGGTTGTAACCTTCAAGGCAGATCAGACTTGAGGAATATAATATTTGAGAATTTCCCCTAAATTTCTCCTCTCTCTTTCCCTTTTTTTCTCTCATTCTTCTCCTTCTCTCTCCTTCTTTCTTCTTCTCCTTTCCCCTAAATTTCATATCTCTCTCCCCTAATTTCTTCTCTCTCTTTCCCTAAACTTCTTCTCTTCTCTTCACCAATTCTTCTTCTCTCTCTCTCCCTTCTAATTTTCTTCTCTTCTCTTCCCCAACCCAAAATTCTTCTCTTCTCATATCTTCTCTTCTTTCTCTCTCCTGGTTTCACATCATACAGGAACTACTCGTCATAGAAAAGTCTAAGAAACTAATCTCAGAAATACAGATTCAATCCCTATTCCCCAGGCAACTAAAAATAGAAGACAAAAGCTTTCTCAACACTCAATCTGCGAGAAGCTACAATTATTAATGATTCTCCCGTTTCTCTCTTTTCAAAAGAAGTCAACAAAACCCTCATACATAGCTTAACCTCCTTAGACAAACCTTAGATTTCCAAGAGAGAAACTTCCAAATAGAACAATAAATCAGAAATGGATTCCCATAGGACAGAACCAAATATAGCAATAAATCAGGAAAAAACAAACCCACTAATTTAATGATAGATTTGCACAAAACACATAATTACATATTTAATAAATCTTTTAGAAGAAGAGGAATTCCCAAATGGAAAGGCCCACCTCGCGCGTAGCTTTTAAATAAAGGATTGCATTTACTTGATATTTCAAGAACTTATCTTCTTTGTATATGCAATTCCACCCCCCCCCCCCGCGGGGGCGGAGATATGTAGATTTTGATGGGTTCTTTAAAAACAACTTAGTCTTGGTGGCTGAAATTATCTGTAGCTTTTCTAATCCAGCTGGTTGTGGGGTTGTGAATGTAACTGAGGTGATGGAGATATTGTATTGATGAGGTTGAGAAAGACCTCTCAAATAGGGAATTCAACCTTATGTTGAAGCAGCTTAGCATTTGTACTTAATAAGAACAGATTAGGATCCTCCCCAGAGATATGCTTATCTTTACATGAGATTGTGAATCATTCATCTTTGATGAGGATAAATTATATTTGAATGAAACATGCTACAAAATCAAAAACATCTTTTAGCAAAAAGAGGCGATAACTTTTAGTTTGAAATAAAATCTTTTACTTAATTTTCAAAAATAAAAATAGCCATATTAGTTGGAAGTTGTAAGAAAGTCACTCTACAACAACTTGGCCCAGAAATCACAGACTTATCTAAATAGAAACCAGTCTCCCATTGGAACAAAGGGATTCACTATTACACCCTCCACAATAGATTCATCCTTTGAAAACTTCCAACTTTGAGCTACTTTTCCACGCAAGGCTGAGATTAAGTTTGTGCATTCTGTTCTCTTTTTATTTATTTATTTATGAAGGTAAAATTCTATAAACAGGACAGAAACAAGATTAGCCAAAAGTCCCAGTGCATATGAAATATAGAAGATATCAACCGAGGCTATATAAACAACAAGTATCCAAAAATAAATAAACAAATAAAAAAATTTGCCTCCCACCAGATTATTATAAATAAATAAATAAAATCATAAGAAGCTGCGTAGCAATTTCTCTGCTTTTAAACACTTCAAAGAGGACATAATGGGGCTGCTTTCCAAATGAGCTTGCAATTCTTCCTCCTGATAGCAAACCACCAAGACTAAAATGATCCAAGATCCTTTACTCTCCTTGGCATTACCCAAGAGGTACCTAGCAAGTAAAAAAGAACATCCCAAAGCACCTTTGCTACCAACAACAGAGGAAGAGATGATATAGTGTTTCCTCCCTCTTACACATGCAATGCCAATTTGAGATCAACCAACCCCTATTTTTAAGATGATTAATTGTTGAACACCTGTCTCTATCAGCTGTCCACCCAAAGAAGCAACTTTAAAAACAGTGCAAGAGCATCACACTCTTTTTTGCAAGGAAAGTCTCCCCTCCCCCAAAAGAAAAAAGTTTTTAAAACTCAGCTATCAAGAACAACCCATTAATGGAACCCTTCCATACCATGACATCCTTATCCTCCTAGAAATATGTAGAGAATAAAGCCTTTCAAAAAATAATGTCACCTCCTCCAATTCCCAATCTTGTGAAGCTCCAATAAAAGTCAGGTCCCAATGCATACCATTTCAAAAAATCGAAGTTTCCATGTTAACCACAATGGAGAACAAATCTAAAAATTCCTCCAATAGAATTGTATTGCCATACCAAAAATCCTTCAAAAAATTTACCCTTCTTCCTTTCCTAACCTTAAAACTCAACCTTGTTGAAATCTTCTCATAACCTTTCATGATAGACTTCTAAAGTCCTACCCCATATTGAGTATTAACCCCTCACATCTTTGGATCTCCATTCCCCAATTTTGCATCACCACTACCTTTCTCCACAAAGTCTCTCCAAATTGAATCTTTAAAGCCAGAGTTCCCCATCAAATCTCAGTTTATAGTCCTTAGAGGCCTTAACCAATACCTCCATCTTCTTTGGTTATGCGTATGGAACTAGGTTATTTTTGAATTCTTCATCCAACCCAGCCTACCAGAGAACTCCTCTTAACAAAACCAATGCACTAGACTTTACAAAAAGAGTGAACAAACATAATTCCTCAACATTTTATACAATACACATCGGCATAGTGATTATCTTGAATAAGAAATAAAACATACCAATTCGTGGATTCTACCTACTAAATCTACAAGGTTAAAGGTAATTGGACTAATTGATCCTAGGATAACTACATTAGAAAATTAGTTTAAAATGTTAGGAAAACTCTAGAGCCTCTAATCTTTTCATACATTCACATAACAAATTAATTGTTGGTTCGCACAACTTGCTAGGTGACAAATCCAATTACAAGTTTTCCATACAACCCATATGCATAGTTGTTAAAGGCTCAAGGCTTACTTAGGCACCAAGGACTCCTAGAGCCTAGATGCAAGGAAGGGCAAAAAAAAAAAAAGAAAGAAAAGGAATGGGCCTAAGTGAAGTAAGGCACATGTTCTAAAGAACTATAAATTAAATGTAATAAATAAAAAGAACAAAAAAGTTTTAAGTTTATACATACATATAAAACTGCTGAGAAATCAAAATAATAAACACTTTAGCCTATTAGCTTAGAGCATTCAGGTCTGATCTAAACAAAACAAACCTACAGTAGCAAAGAAGAAGAAGCTACAGCAGCAAAATAGAAGAACCTACAGCAGCAAAGTAGAAGCTGAGGTAAGAAGAAGAAGAAGCTGCAACAAACCAAAGGATGCTTACCAATGGCTGGGACTTAGAGATCTGGACAGTCAGAGAGAGCTTAGAGGCTTACAGGTATATTGATCAAATAAAGAAGAAGAAGATGACCGCTACCAAAGGCTAGGGCCTAGAGAGCTGGAAAAACGCTAAGATCAAATGGCTTCAATCAAAAGGGAGATGTGCTGGCTTTAATCAAACGACTAAAATAGTTCAGAAAAAATAAGGACGGCGCTGGCTTCAATAAAGAGCACTTTTTCTGCGCCTAGGACTTCATAAAAAAGTGCACCCTCAGGCTTCACAAAAAAAAGCGCACCCTTGAGCTTCACAAAAAAAGAGCACCAGGCACACTAAAGGCAGAGTCTAACTAAAACTGCCTTGCCAAGGGCAAGGCAAAGCTCAACCCTTGTGCTTCCTGCGCATTGCACATATGCCTCAAGCAAGATTCTAATAATAGTGCCCATATGGACAATTCTAGGTGCCTATCTCCGTGTTGCTAGCCAATGTGTAGGCATTTCTTAGTTATAACATAGCAGCAGCTAATAGTGGCCACCTAAGACCTAATGCAGCCTACATTGGTCCAACCAAGCACCATAGCACCTTACAGCCTTGGCTATTCTGAATTAAACAAAACAAGTGTAACTGTGAAAGGAAATCTTCAACAATATTTATTCAATTTATTTGGAATAGCAATCAGAAATTCATTAGGCAATATTGCCATTCAACCAATCTTACACCTCAACTTTTAATATATTAACTTTAGAAAATAAAATAACATAGAATCTGACTTCCATTTAGAGATCCAAATCTTATTCAAGTACCAGAAAAAACAAAAAACAAAAAAGATGTTCTGCTCCAAAGCCAACGAATGTGATCATCTGTCAACTTTTTCAAGATTAACTAGATAATTTTACTTTCTTTCAAGTGGCATTTATTCCAATCAAATACAAAAATCTTAGAAAACGAGGACATCAATGCTATCTGATGTGAAGATTTTAATTAGGCTAGAGATGTTATTATGGTATGTCATTATTATAGATGGACAACCAGTCTATGTCTGGACAGCGGCAACCCCAAATAAAATAAGAAAGAAAAATGATTCCCATTATTTTGAGTGATTATACAGATCCTCATTAACAAAGCACAATCGTTGATGTTGTGAACACTTTGGTAGTGTGGTTATAAGGCATTTTCCTGGGTGGTTTAGCTGCACTGGAATCAAACAGAGCCTACCAACAATGCCAAGCTACAAGCCTTAGTCCAGGATCTTAGTGGGATGGAATTTGGATAGGTCTAGGTTTCAAGTTTTATGGAATTAAAAGTGTCTGCCACTGTAATAATGAAAAGATTATAGGTTAAAAAAAAAAGTTATAACAAAATTATAGAGCTTCAGTGTTTGTTGGAATCATCTAATTAATACCACAATAGAGGAAAGCAGTGAATCCTTCCAAGGAACCCTTTGTCTCTCCTCAAAACCTTTAGTTCCAGTAAAAATAATAAGACATGAAACTTCTTCTTGTTTAAGACATTCATACTTAACCCTAAGTCAAAAAGAATTCAAAACACATTCATAAATCAGTTTTAACCATCTCATAAAAACAGTGTTTTTGTAGAACCTACTTGAAGCAGACTGATCATTTCGAAAAAGAAGAGAAACCTATAACACACGCATGCTTTTCTTAAAAATAAAAAATAAAAAAAGGGAAACACGAATTATGAGTCTTAAGTAATTTCCATAAGCCATGGCAGCTAAAAGATCCAGAAAAACGAACAAAGCAAAAAACACAAAATCCTAGGCAAGAAAAGATAAGCAATAACACAAAACACATAACAAGTATATCAAACTTAGAACAATATCAAGTAGTTAAACAAAATATTAATACCAAAGAACAAAGGAAATAGTAATTGTAGTGAGGGCTTGCAATTTTTTCCCCCTTTGACTAATTGATTTTGGTCGGAATGTTCATCCACCGTGCATCCCTTCATTTCTTTCCTCAACAAAATGTTATTGCTTATAAAAAATAGTGAGAATATGTTTGGAATGCAACTTCAGAGAAGAATTTGTTCTAGTTAAACTCAAACAATATGTAAATACATCAATATTTTTTCCCCTAGTCCCTAGATAATGGAATTCTTTAATTATACCAAGCAATTTATATATATTAAAGCGATTATGTTACAAAACAAGTACCCCAAACTTTTAATGAGAAGTTGAATGATGATTACAAATTAGATAACAATTGGCCATTACTTTCAATTCTTCAAATACGACACATAAAGTAAACTAATAAAAATTCATTCTAATATCCACAAAAAGTCATTCTTCTTCCCATGAATAATACTAATGATGCCCAATTGATCTACAATCAAAACCAAAATTTGTCCGATGAAAATACAAATAAAATCCATACCGGCTGGGGAATTGAACCCGACCCATCATGCACCGGCATGGCTCCGAACCCTGCACCATTCCCTTGCCATTGAGGAAACGCTACCGCCGCCGCCGAATCCGAATTACTCAATTGTTGGTGCTGTTGTTCAACAACCCCTTGTGGGTAATAAGCATTCTGCTGATCCTGCAAATGGGTTTGCCCGTATTCGGGTGCCACCAAATGGGTTGTTGTTTCGGGTGGGATTGGAACACCAGGAGGGTGAATCGATGTGGCTTCGTGGTGGTGGTGTTGTTGGTAAATATTGGTGTAATCAGGGGGGTAATATGGGTATTGTTGTTGTTGATCATATTGATGTGGGTATGTGTAATAGGCTTGAACTTGAGATGGGTCATAAGCTTGATGCTGCTGCTGTTGCTGTTGCTGTTGCTGCTGCTGCTGATGGATGTCTGTATGAGCGGAGAGATCCATGGCGGTTGATGCTGCTTCTGCTTTACAGAGTTTCGAATGGTGTTTATATATATATATATATATTGATATTGATTCTGTCCTCTGCAATTCGCGGAGTGGGAGAAGCTGGAATGTGAGACGAGAAGATTGTGGAGTTGTGAAATTGTGAAGATTGTATTTTTGGGGAAATTGCACAAACGTCCCTGAGGGTTTTGAAAATGATAGGACGTCCCTCAGAGTGTGATTCTAAATTTTTTTTTTTTTCACTTCTTGTAAATATGCACGCTTTCCCATGAAATTATGGAACACAAAATCTAACACAAATTAAGAAATTGTCCAAACTTTTTTTTTTTTTGGAATAAAAATTAATTGGCTAAACCTAAAAGAATCTTCTTCTATAAAAAAAAAAGTCTTAAATGTAAAACTGTTTTGGTATAAAATGGAACTTCATACTAAACACCAATTATCGCTCAATTGATACCAGTTGATTAATTGTCCAACAATTTATTATTCAAGTGGTATGTATCGTCACGTTTAGAGAAGGGGCTTCGAATTCAAATACATTAAAGCACATGAATACTCATTCGTTAATATTAAAGGGATTAGAGGTTTGGATAGGTTAACCTAGAGAGTGAGAGAGATGGGGTTAATTAATTGATAAGTGAGTTTGTTGCATTTAGGGTGCATTTGGTTGAAATTCTCAGGATTTTACATTATTAAGGAATGGGAATGGGGATTGGTTGTGAATATCTGTTATCTTGTTTGGATAGTCCAGCATTATCATTTTCGAATGTGTAAGTTACCCATAATATCCCTGTCATATCTTAGGTTATGAATCTGAACAGGGTACCAACAAAGAAAGCATTAGACCTCCATTTCGGCCATGACCCATCTCCTAGATTGACGAAGCTTGCTACATCTCTCTCTCTCTCTCTCTCTCTCACACACACACATTCTTTCTCTGAATCGGCAAAAAAGTGTGCGTATAGCTGAAAATCCCACATCGGTTAAAATTAGCAAGAGGGTTGGTTGTACTTGTACTTATGCTCCATCTCCTCCCTTTTATTGTGTGAATTGGGCTTAATTCTTTTATACTCTTCATTGTTAAGTTTGTTTTTTTGTTAACTATGGACAGAAAAAATAAATGACATATATAAATAATGTTTGTTCCAGCTTCGGGTTCTAAAAATAAATAAATTATATATATATATATATAAACTACTTTTCTCAATTTTCAAGAAATATTTAGACTTGTTCATTTTAGAACAAAAAAGGTCCTAGGCCAAGGAAGGGCTTCACCAGCATTTTGGATCTAGGCATGGCTTGCCATGTCTCCATTATTTAAAAAAATGGACCATAAATTTTATGTACTCTAAGGCAAATTATTATTATTATTATTTTGTTCAACTGTTAGGGTGTCTGGGCTAGTTTACGCGCATCTCGACTAATTCCCTCCCCGATCCGGTCAAAGACAGGCCTTCCACACCGCGACTGGGAGTTTTCATGAGGAATAAAACCTCATGGCCTTCCCACCTTAAATAGCTCATAAGAGAAATCGAACCCACAACCCGTACGCATAACCACACAATAGAGAAATCGAACCCACAACCCGTACGCATAACCACACAATTGCAGGTTCGCCCTTAACAAGTGAGCTACCTTTAATGGGTTAATCTTAGGCATATATTAGGCACACGAATTGTGTGTACCTTGTTAGTTGTTACTAGTAAAAATAAATAAATAAATAAATAACCAAATAATACATGTTGGTAGGATCTTTTAAGTATACAACATGGACCATCTTGGTTACAGTCATTTTCTAACTTTCATCTCTTATAAAAATGCTTTACTGTATAAATGAATGAATTCAAATTATGAATTTAGGGTTATAAAACACTGAATTGATCAGTTGCGGAATGTACCGCAATGCAGTACACGATCTCAATCATCCATGGCATGCGCGTGCACATCATGCGATGCGCATGCATGTCACGAACGACTGAAATCGTGTACCGTATGCACCGCATTTGCAGTATGTACCACAAGTGATCATTTCTCTATAAATCAAACCAAGATACTAAGGTTTGACTCAAAAAGTTCAATCAAATTAGCTTGGAAGTTAAAGGGCCCAAGTTCAAATTTAATATTGAGAGAGTTAGGTTATTGAATCCAGCTTGAACAACTTATGGCTCAGACTTGAATAGGCTTGTTTGTAGCTCTATAATTAGGTTAAATGAAGGATCTTCAGATATGATGGGTTAATTTTGCCAAAAGACTGGAGCTTTGAAAGCAAGAGATTTTCTGGAATTTCCTGCAAATATGGGGGCTCTGGTGTGTTTAGCATTTGTTGCAGGGGGTTTGAGTCAGGCAGTACATTCTAAAAAGATAAAAATTGAAATGCCTAAAGTATAGGCTAATTAACAAAAGAATCATTTTTTATTTTTCAAAGTAAAAATCTGCAGAATCTGAATCAGTGAAATCATTTCTCAAGTATCAGGCAACAAAAGAATCACTTTTTTTTTTCCCTTCTTCAAGAAAGCTGTTGTTTGTAGAAATGAAACACAGTAGCTTGGTATTTGACATAAGTATCACTAAAGGGCTGTCAAATTTTGTGGCACTAACGAGAGTTTATGGTGGACAAAGGATTATTCATCTTTCAGGGGGTTATTTTTAGGGATAATTTATTTTCAGTCTGGCGCACAGAGAAAAAAATAAAGCATCAAACTATGAGAAGGCATATCTTTGAAGACATTCAATAAAATTGGAATGATACAAAGTAGATCAAAACTATGAGAAGGTAAGATAACAGTGCAACAAGTTCAAGCTCCATAATTTCTTTCTTCTCCTTCAATTTATTTTACCCTAGGCATAATGGAGATATAGTGAAAATGCACAATTGGGTCACATAAACTCAAAACTCCAAACAGAACTTCATAATGCCAAAACCAAACATCGAAGGAAGCAACTATAAAGGACAGTGGCTATGAACACATTTTACCATAAAATTCTTCAAAATTGCACTATATCTCTTCCACGTGATAAATGTAATTATATTTATATGTGAAACAAGGCAAAACAAAAGAAGAAAAAACAGGGAAAAAACACAAAATGAAAAAGGAAGAAAGAAACAGGAGCAGCAGCAAAACAAAATGTTGCTTACCTCTCCTGCTGGGAAGAATGTTAAAAGTACTTAAAACAGAGATGATTTTTTTTTTTTTTTTTTTTTTTTTGGCATTTTGGTTCCAATATTGTGTAATTCAACAAATTTTGGATAATCCATAAACGAGCAAGGATGAACATATTATTCTTGCAATTTCAGTAAGTAATTTACCCCGAGAATAGTGAAGGCTGCTCTCTTTCAGGCACTCTTCTGTCTTCCTCAAGGCAATCTGCATCTAATAAATCAACAAATGACCTGTACAACAATGCCAAAAACATGCCCTCTTAATTTCAAGAACAACAGGCTCCTCACCTGGAACATTCAAACCAGATATTGATCCGAGGGTATATAATTCTCTCAATCTAGTGGAGGCATTTCAGAGGAAGGAAGAAGTCCCCCCCGAGTGCCATCCCCTAACCAATCCTTGCGGCAATATGGGGTCAAGAGAGTACTGAGTGACTTCCTGATTATCAAGCGAAGCAAAACTGGAGATTTACAATTTTTTCTCTGACGCCTCAAAGTTCAACTTCTTGAAGGTCCTCTGCCAAACTACTACCACTCATTGAAAACCGCATTGATGGAGGGTCCCTAGGCATAAACGATGACGAATGCATACCAAGTGCCTCCCCTAAAGGTTTTATTTCAGTCATGTTTGAAGGATTATTTGCATCACTAAGGCTTCCACTCCATGATGCTACTCGTCGGGAGTTGGGGTGAAGGGATCTATTGCCATTTGCCGTTGCGCTCATTCTCTTGCCTACAATGTTATCCATGCTAGGAAACCGTTGCATGGTCATTGATGATGATGATGATCTTGGTGGAGAAGAGAACGAATCCTCTTTGGAAAATGTAGGGGGGGTTTCATTGGTCACAAAGCCACTTTGCATGCTTTCTCCAGTTTGCACTGTCTCTTCACCTGAGGCTACCTGAGTAGGGATGAAAAACTTGGGATTGTAACCACCCCCAACTTTAGCAGCTGGAATAGAAGGTGACTGGAATAAGTTTGCTGTGGTCCCCCCACCCTTGTTGAATGTGTCAACGTACCTGGAAGGAATTTCATTACATTATGTTATAAGATTTGGGCATTAAAAAAGGAAGCCAAAGTCACTTTCTGGTGGCCAAACAATATTATATGTACCATATGTAGCCAGGGGAGAGACAAGAGAACCTAAAGAAACCGGCATCCAATTGTGCCCCCTCCCCAAACAAACAAGCAACCGAGAGAGAGAGAGAGAGAGAGAGAGAGAGAGAGAGATATGACACCAGAAGTTCTTCAATGCCTATACCTTGAGCGAACACCCATCCGCCCACGAGCAGAGAACTGGTTTGAACTGGGTGGTATGGGAGGGATCCCCGGACTTTGTCCAGAAGAAATTGAGCTTTTAAGTTCTGGGCCTCCATTTGTGTGCAAGAGTTCGCATGCATCTTTTATATTATAATCTGGCATTCCATTCTGGAACACTGCAGTTGTTGGTGGGGGTGGCAAGGCTGCTTCCTCAGCTGGAGGATCAGCGCCTTCTTCAACCCATCGCTTAAGCTTTTCATCGTAGTAGAATTTGTTCTTCTCACCCAGTTTGGCCTTCAATAGGAACATAGCATATAATAAATGATCAGGGTAAACCAATAAGAAATCTGCATGGAGGGAGTTTCTTCAGAAATATAACTAACTCCAGAAATTACCTGCCGATCTGGGCGAGATCGTAAGACCAACCCCACAGTCTTTTGGATTAGCTGTGAACCAAAACGGCCAAAACGAGATGACCCAACTGAAACAGATGCTTTTCCTTGTGTATCAACCTGATCAACCTGATCGAACACAAAGTTTGAGAACATTTAAAGGAATGGATATAATCTCTCTCTCTCTCTCTCTCTCTCTCACATGCGCACGCACGTGCACACAGGCACAGGCACACGCACGCACACATGCAACACTGAAAATACCTGAAGAATGGGATTATAAGAGCAGAGATTACAAATCTCTCTCAAAATTAGAGGTTTAAACCATCCTATGTTACATGGACTCAAGTACAAGTGTCAAGTGCCAATGTGTCTAGAAGTCGGATTCATCAAGTTTTTAAATTTCAATATACAGGGCTCCGCTAAAAAGAATAAAAAATTGAGTACAGATAGTGGATACATGTGTGTATGTAAACATTAATTATATTACAAAATAAATATGAGGTAAATTTGTAAATATTTTGACATTGTGGGCCATTTTTATAATAATAAATTTTAGGAGCCTAAGTAAGAATAAACTTTTGGTTATTTCAAAGACCAAAAAAAGTTGGGACTCTTCAAAATAAAAAACAAAGACAATAAAAAATGCAGAAAGGGAGGGGGGTTTCAGTAACCCTTCAGCAATATGGGTTTCATAGCTACCTTATCATGATGGCTGTTGAGAAACTTCCCCATCAACCACCAATGGTAGCACCTCTACCCCTTTATTTTGTCTGTATTTATGTTCTTATAATATATTCTTTTAAAAAAAACAATAATAAATTTCTCTTGCACCACAAGGCCAAGCCTCACCTAAAGAATGGACAAATTTTAACCCGCCATCTACAATTCTTTCATATTAGTAAGCTAGTGCCCTATTTCAACAATGGTATACTATTTCAATTATTGTCTCACATGGTACCTATGTTAGAAGCAAAAAATAAAATAAAAAATAACTCAGTAGAAGCAGAAAGAACACTAGCGAAAAATTGCAATTCCCTGTAAGCAATTAAGCATCAAAGTAGGCAAAGAATGAATATACACCTTTCTTGGGGTTTTGCCAAAGTCTGGCTCTGAAATGCTTCTATTAGGCATTGTCATTCGGCTGCTCCCACCAGTCCATTCACTTAAAGGTTCCATTGATGCTGAAGGCATTAATGAAGACATGGCCATTGTTGATTGACAGTTGGATACTCTTGGGCCTCCTAGTTGGTGAGCAGGTTCATTATGTTGAAAATTGCTATGTGATGGCGAAGGTATAGGTGGTGGTAGGCCCCCAACAACTCGATGAGCAGTACTATCAAAGAAGTTGAGCAATTTACCCACCAGTTTGGTTGGAGCCAAATTAGTGCTGTAACCACCCTGTACACACTGTCTTCATAAGAATCGAAACAAATAGCTCGGTTGATGAATAGACCAAATTTTGTGAGGTACCTGCTGGTGGGTTCTTAGACGCTCCTCAAGCGAAGATACTAATTGTTTCCATGTGTCCACTTCTGGAGCTCGACCAGTTTTCAGAGACTTTAAAATCGCTTGACAATACCTGAGCCAATTTATCACATAAAGCAAACCAAAGGCAAAATAGACAAAACAATCATTTAAATTTAAATATTAAAAAAAAAAATCCATAATACTTACTTCAAAGAATCCGACACTTTTCCCACTTCAGCCAGCATGTGGGCATAGATAAGCTTATATGGCTGAAAGGGAAGCAGGATAAACTGAGAATTTCCAAGCACCTTTGAGTATTCATATAGTTCTGTCCTCTGTCCAGATATTTGGAAGGCAAGTTCAGATTCAGTATTCAGAAAAGTAGAAGTCGGGAAATTAACAAGTGAAGAACTTATTTAAAATAAATGGATGATGGAGACCACGATTAATCTACAACGTTCTAAATAAGTGAAGAACTTATTTAAAACAATTGGATGATGGAGACCACAGATTAATCTACAAGGTGACCCAAGGTGGTGTGGGTAAGGTCACATATCTGGGGTAATGAAATAATATGAGCTATTTACCATGAAGCTTAGATAAAAATATTAGTAATTTTTTTACAGTGATAAGTATTAAAGCACACATTGCATGAAGATAAATATCCTACATCACTACATTAAAAAAGTTCCCAGTTTATAAATGTTCTATGTTAAAAGGATAGGGAAAAACACCTGAATAGCCTCAGGACTAACATACGTTCGGGGAAATTTCCAATGATCAGCACCAATAAGACACAATCTTGCACTGTCTGAATATGACTCGAAGTTCGCTTCTGCAACTAAGTAACAGATGTGAGCAGCAGTAACCTGTACAATAGATTTCTTGTAAAGACAAGACCAGAGAGGACTAACTCGTCGGGGAAAAAAAAAAAAAAAAAAAAAAAAAAAACCGAAGAAACAAAGAAACTATATTCAACATACCTCGCCTCTCTCCTTCCATAGGCAATCTCCCAGATGAATAACAACAAGTTCATCATCTTTTGTTCTGTTGGCTGTTATGATGGCTAGATTCTCTTCCCAATTATCCAACATACAGGTAGACCCTATCTATATTCCAAAGAACAAAAAAAATACATATATTAACTAGCTGGGGCAAAAATATTTTCAATGAGATTTTATAACATTTAGATCATAACTAGTTGGTCTTACATGTGCATGAGGATATTATTTTAAATTTTATCAAATGACCATCTAATGCAATCCAATTTGATTTCTTCTCAAAGTTCTCATATATACTACAAAAAAATTACACAAAAATTCCTAAATTTGATTACTTGGACATTTACAAGCCCTATACATGGCTTGCAATTGAAAGACCTATAAAATCTTATTCAAATTTTTACTTTGGTTGGTTGGGCACGGCTAGGGATGGCAATGTGGGCACGAAAGAAACCCCCCCTCCCAAACCTGCCCCTCCCAAACCTGCCCCAATGGGCATAGGGAAGGGTGAACAAATCAAGCGGATCAGGGCGGGGCTCACCAGTTAAAATAAATGTTCAAAAAAGTTGACTAAATATTAAATTGGTACATATGGCACAATTTTATTGTAACACGCGTGTAAGCACCTGTTATCTTGGACTACCGGTGTTAGAAGCACTCATCATGAGTTGAAAAGGCAGGAGTTGGGGTGCCGTCTATATAGTGAGAGAGCAATAGAGCATAGCACTGAAGAACAATTTATTCCTGATGTGAGACTACAAACACTTCCAATACTGTTGACTTGTGAGTTTCAAAATTCCCTAAAACTATGTCATTCCGGCTCAATAAAATGATTCCTTTTTTGAAGATCGCACATTTACTGTCAACAAGACTTGACCATAATGCACATATGCTACTTCACCTACATATATCCTTGTGACTTTCTTTGAACTCGACATTTAATTCCAAAAAGGCTCCTCACATATATATATATATATATATATATATATACAGTCATGCTATTTTGGGGATGACCAAAATCCTACACCATCTGAACCCGACAGGGGATAGTGTAAGAAATCCCATCCCCATTTAGGAGGATTATATTCCATGGCAGAGCAGGTTTACCCAACTTAGCCATTCCAAAGCATAGCCAACAGCTACAGGATCTCACTTAAAAGACCTCAATGATAAAATAAAATAAAAACAAACCAAATATGACATGGTTATGGACCATCAGATCTTCATCTTTTTCTGTCAGACTGCCGAGGAAAGTTCTTAAACACGTTGCAGTTTTCCAGTTAAATACTAATAGCTCAAGAATCAAACTTGCATGACCTTGTTTTATGCAATAAACAAATTCCTACGTTGGGCCATCAAACGGACAGTACTCAACCCAAAGATACAGACCTCGAAATTTCATGTCTCTTTTACTTTCAGCTTGTAAATACACTTTTGGTATGCGTGGTCTTCATCCCCATCTTTGTTTGAATAAAATAACATAGTTATTCAGCAGCAGATATGACCAGTGCTTTAGTGTGAGAATAAAATATAAAGTTTGATTCACAATTTATATAAATAAAGTAATAAAAGAAATAAACTTATGAGCATTTATATTTTAAAAAGAAATGTGTCCATCGACCTTCTGATCTAATAATATCCACGCCAAGCCCCATCAGAAGAAAGTGCAGCAGCGTTCTCATGAGGTTCTTTCACTTTATTGTCCTGTTGTTACCCTCTTAGGCAACAGTTTGGTGGTTGTGTGCACATTTAGCCTATAAACTAGGTCTATTACCCAAAAAGAAAAAATATCATTTGTAGTATGTCAGTCAATCTAGAATAACTATCCTGTAAAGCATGAGCTCTCACATCAACCTGATATAATTATTATTTTATAAGATTTTATATGCTGTTACATACTTTCCTGGAATAAACAAAATGCATGGTTGTTTTTTTGGTTGACCTCCTGGAATGGCAGCTTTCAGCACAACCCAAACTTAACTGAAACAGCATTCATTGCCCACACTAATATATCAATCATAGGAAAGGTTATAGTTTTCACATGAAACCTTGTCAAATTAGTCAACACCTACTTTTCTGTTTTAATCCAACAACTGCCTATTCATACTCTTTATATTGGGGTATATAGATGTGTGTTCCTCCATGACCATACTTCTCAATCTCATGGAAGATCCATGCAGCTGCCTGCTACAAATACTTTCCTACTGAACATGAATACTCCAAAAACATCCTTTCTCACTCTTTTATGTAGATTACTGTGTTTCAATATTATTTTGATAAGCATTTTTGTTCAATACTTTTACGATTTCTAAATACTTTATTGACTAAAAATGTAAAAAGAATTGCAGGCTGGTTGCTGGTTGACTCCCTAATAATAGAATTGCATTCTTACTAGGTTCAAATTGGGCAGTTCTGAACTCACCCGTAACCTGACTCACTGCCAGTTCTAATAAATATCAGGCATAAGCAAGGTTATAATTTTTATATGAATTCTGAGAAGATTGCCCCACATCTACTTTTCCATTTACTTCAACACTTACTGACTCATAACCTTATAAACACATGCGCACACACGAAGATAACATGTAACATAAGATCTTGAAATCGTGGTCAAGCAAGCAGGATCTGAGGCAAGGAACATGTATTTCTCATGTTCAGCAACATACCATTACAGAAAAGACATACAGCAAAAAAAAAAAAAAAATTCAAAAGAATTTACAATTTAGCATAGACCTTTAAGAGACAGCAGTAGTACTCAAGTTAACATTTCACCTGCACAGGCTGCTGAGATATACTGACAGCACCAGGTAGACTACTACTAGCTGTTATGTTGGAAAACACATCTGCAGGTTGTCCTGCAATTAGCAGGCACAACGTCCGCAATGGTGATCCTGCTACAAACTGGTGAAGTGCCATTTGCTTCACAGTGTCACCAAAAAACTGCAAGCATTCAAAAGAAACAAGATAATGTCAGCCTCGAGTAGGAATCAGGTTTAACATTCTAGGCTTAATGTACTTCCTGATGTGTGCACTCATATGATACATTATGAACAACATTATTCCAAACATATTGGAAAGACTAGAAAGAAAAATTGAAATATAGTGGTAAGAACCTGATCACCAAGTTGAGATGCAAGAACAAGAGCTAGCCCCCACAGTTGACCTTCTTGGGCAAATTGTAAAGCCTCTTTCTTTTGACCAGAAACAAGAAGTTTCTGCACCTCAAGAGCAGTAGCCTAAAGCAAAACCGGATGTTTATTATAAAATATATTAGTATTTAAGTTCTACCAAGAAAATGGGTTTTACATTTGCAAAAGTTCAGAAAAAAAATAAAAGGAAGAAAAAAAAGAAAGAAAAAGAAAATTAAAGCAAAAGAGATATGGCATACCTGAATATGTCCTTCAGAAGGCAAGTTCTGCAAGCAGTGAGTAAGAGCACCATACTCGCTTGATTGTGCACCATTTCTTTTAGTAGATGCAAAAAGCTTAGCTACAGCTGATTCTGGACAATCACTTTCCTATGCAAAGAAGAAGGAACCAGAAGAAGATCAAAGCTTACTAATTGAATCCATAAGAGAGCTGTTGGAAGAACATGCAATGCAGGGGAAAAGGACATGCTCTGGACTTACAGTCTACAATATCCTCAAATAAATAAGATCTTAGATCTTAAGCATATATATTTTACCTAGAAAGAAACAAGGACCACAAAAACAAAAATGCATTTCCAATTTCTAGTAAGCATTCAATAAAGAACCATAAGGATCAGAAGGATTATTAGGGCCATATAATGCCGTTAAATAAGAAATTTAATATTTAATATTCATAAAAGTACCATATCAGTGCAGTATATTGAAGCAGAACAGGAATTCACCAAGGATGTTAACTGAACTTGAGGTTTTAAAAAAAAATAAGATATTACAAATGTGCATGTTATTATTGTCGTTACCATTATCTTCTTACAAATATCAACTGAGGGATAACAAATACTGAAAATAGACTAAAAACAAACAAATTTGGTTTACCTTCAATGATTGGTCACCACCAAAGGGAGATCGAAGTTTTCCATAACACTGACATGCTATTTTCAGCAAAGATAAAAGAGACCTCAAGACTTCGCCTTTTCTATAATCCATGTTTGGGTATTCACAGTTTGCAATCTTGTCATCAATCCATTTATTCAGTTCTCTACTTCCAACATTCCCACCGACCAATGGGCCAGGAAAAGATTGTTGGCACAATGTATGGAAATAATCGCGGGCTCCCAATCCAATGCTCGAAGCATCAGTTTTCTCCACAACTTCCATCAAGTTGAAAACATTAATGACACCTCCTGCTGAGTCCTTCACATGAAATGAACATTAACTTGAGGCCTTTAACGGCAACACCATAAAGATAAAGAAACTCACATCTCAAAAAAGAAACAACAACTAGAATAAAACTGAAGCCAGAAGAAAGACAAGATCAAACCTGGCTTCCATATGCTGAGTTTGTGTATGGATAATTATTGTCTTTCATGACAATTAGTTTCCCACCAAATCCAAAAGTAACCAAAGCATGTGAAGGGCGTCCTGCAGATGACCTCCCCACATTGGGAGCATGAGAGAACTGATTGCCACTCTGAAGTGGTTGCTGTGAGATACTTACTGGTTTCTGACTATCAAAGTAAGCAGGTGAAAAATGCATCTGTTGGCTCAGCTCCATATTGGACTGATTATGGTGCTGAAAGAAGTTTTCAGCCGGGATAAAGCTTTTAAACCCAACAACCCCATTAGCGCCATCAAAACTTTGACCTGTCTGTTCATGTACAGAAACTGTTCCTGAGGGTTTGTACCCTGTTTTTTGATATGTAGAGCTGTTTACATGACCACTTGAACCATATAGATTCCCAAAATGCTGGTTCTCAGAAAAAGCAATAGCGTTGTTCTGAGCAATTAGCTCAGGTTGCCACATCTTTATATTTTGCTGATTGTAATTATTAACAGATCCAGCCCAATCCCCAACTTGGTCTTGACTACTCACTTCTTGGGGCCCACACTTTTCAACTTGCTCGCATTTATCATAGCTGATACAATTATTTTCGGGAAAGAAATCTCTTGTTGGAATATTTGCATTTTGATTTTGCTGGTTATGATCCAGAGTCGTTTGCTGATTTATGGCCGGAGTGTAAGACTCCAATGGCTGCCATTGCTGTGCGATCATGTCATAGTACCAACCAGGATACTGGGGATCAAAAACCATGTGTGCTGGGTAATCTGCATTTCCTTGTGAAACCTGATTCCAGTTAGAGACACTACCAGTACTAGCTCCCTCAGCTACAATTCCTGCAATGGCCTGGACAGTTTGCTGCAAATAATAAACATCTGATCCCTGGGCTGAAACAACACCATCACCGGCTGACTGAGCATTCACAAGAGAACTCTCCTGAGCATTTGCATATGCACCATAACCATCCAACTGATGCCATTCCCCGGTGTTTGGGTCGTACCTCCACCCTGGATAGAGGTTTTCCCAAGACTGACTACTGCTCAAATCCTGCCCATCAACAGTTTGCTCCATATTTGGCCCATAGTGCTGACCTTGATTCAGTGTTGAACTAAATGAACTCACATCAGCAACTGGGTTTTCCAAAACACCATCCATATTCTTGAATTCATCCCCAGAATTGACCGTGTCTGCTGCCTTTAATAATGGGTCTGCCGAATTATCCCCCGGTTCACTAAAAAAATCTGAGTAAGACCCAAATCTACTACTGCTATTAAAATGTGAACCCGAGAATGAACTCCATTGAACCTCTTTAACACCTGTTTCCAAAGGCACACTATTATTACCAATTGAAGCATCCAATGCACCTCCCCCTATTATTGCAACATCACTAGACTCAACTACTTCACTGGCTGTCAAGAAATTGCTCTCTTCAGCAACCAAATTGCCCTCATGAGCATCCGAAGATACCGAGACAACCCCATCTCCACTATCCTTGTCGCCGCCAGGCTCAAAACCAACATTGCCATCACTGGAGTCCACTCCAGTGGAACCCACTTCACCTATGCTTAGATTCGAAAATGCTTTCACCTCATCAGAATCAATACCATCTACAAAACTAGGGCCAGATCTAGTAAAATCAATCTCATCATCAACCAGTTTGTCGAAAAAATCCTCATCCGTCTGATCCTCCACCTGGAATGGAGGAGACGCCATCTACAACAACAAACCCTAAACCCTACTATCAATCACACGATACAATCAAGCTCGATCCTAATACCTCCAAACTGACGAAATTCAAAGCATGAGCATGCTTAAATTCCTGAATACTCCAAATTCCACAAAAACATTACCATTTAGCATCCGAAACAAAATATTTTACACATTGCAGCAATAAAATTAGGGCTTCCAAGACTAAATCACAGAACAATAACAAGCAAGATCAATGGGTGTTATGATACGTAATTCTACAAAACGATTCTGAAGAAAATAAATAAAATTAAAAGCAAAAACAATTAATATGTTAAATTAAACAAATCGAAACGAAAATTAAAATACAAATCATTTAGGGAGCGAGCGAGGCGAGAGAGAGAGAGAGATTGGCTTACCGATCAAAATGGAGGATCTGCGAACCGAGGAGAAGAGAGAGAAAGTAGAGAGAGACAGGGAGAGTGAAGCAGAGACAAAACATGGATTTCGCAGCAGCGGACAGAACACCGCACCCACTAAAGTCGCATGCTTATAATTTATATATATGTATATGCGTGTGAATTTATCTGGTGTAAGACCATTGAGTGCACGTGATAGGCGTTGTTGAAAATATTTGGTTAGGTGGTTGGTGCCTGGCAATTAAATTTTAGTGCCCGGTTAGGCGTTTACCGTCAACTTCATCCTACATCTCTTCCATATTTCTTATGTCCAACCTCATAATTTTTACCATTTGCTTTTTCAGAAACAGACGGATGAATCACTGTAATTTTTGGTAAATATGACAACATATAAGAGAAGTATCTAATTCAAATGTCAGTTTTACAAAATATGATGTGCAGATGGCTCTAACTAATGTCACATGATACAACTTGCATAACGTGTACCTTACTTTAGAATTCCTAAGTTATATATATATATATGGAGATGCTAATATAAAATTTGCATGATGTAATTTTATGTGAGTTAATTTTCATAGGGCCAAATCGTAGAATAAATTTTAAAAAAAATTGGCTGTTGGATTAGATATCCATCTTATGTATGTCTCTCTTACTACAAATCACGATGATTCAACCAACCTAGAGTCTCCTTAATTTCAAAACTATAACTTGGAGACCTATTTCAACTAATGTCCAGTGTTGTCAAACCCAGATCGGACCGGCTGGTTCAACCCACAAAAATCCAATTTTAATGAAAACCGGCCTATTTAGTAAAAGCTGGTCAACCCGACGGTTGAACTGGCGGTTAAAGCGATCAACCCGAGTTAGAAGAACCGGTCGGGTTTTGGTCTCTTTTTAAAAAATAAAAAAATAAAAAAAATGGTGCTAAAATTGACTAAAATAGCTCAAATCTTTTTAAAATCTCTTAAAGCCAAGAAGGCTAAAAAGGCAAATTAGTCTAAAAAAAAATCTCAAATAGCAAAAAGAAACCTAAGCACCTAATTTAATAATACAATATTCTTATCTTGCATTTTAAAAAATATATATAATAAAGATAGATCAATAGTAATTTTCAATTTTCAATTTTGATGATTATACATACATTCAAATATATGAATTGATTGTACAAACATTTTTTTAAAAAAATTATATTTAGAATTTATTTTGAATCTTTACGGCATTTATTCTAATAAATAAATAATATATTTATGACATCATGATGATGTCACGGTTCAACCCTGTTGACTCGACGGTTGAACCAGTTGACCCTTAACTCACTCACTTTTCCGATTCGATTAACAGTTTGGGTTTTAAAACATTGCTAATGTACTTTTCCGATTGTAACTCAAACTCTGGTAACTTTTTTATTTTGTATTTTGATTTTTAATATTTAAATTGTAAGTCTCACTTGGCGACTCTTACATATTAACATCTTGATCATCTCTACACTCATTTTTTTATAATTTGTTAAATGTTTAATAATAGGTCCACCTAAATTTCCCTCTCTCTCATCTTATTTGTTTTTTATTAAAAATAAATGGTCTAGGCAACTCTCTCTCTCTCTCTCTCACATTTTGATATTTTTAAACTTTTTAAACAGTAAATCCTACCTTATTTCCTTCTCGATTTCTATCATTTTTAACCATTCTCGTTTTTTAATATAAATGCTCACTCTTATAGATTTGATGACTATTTAGATTAGCTTTTCGATCGGAGGCCTGTTTGGATGTCAAATTAGTAATAGATTAAGAGATTATTTGTTAAATATAAGAACATGGCTTGGTGAAGAAAAGATTGACCAATTTTTATTTCACTACTATTTCATCGGTTTGGTTTTTTTTTTTTTTTTTGTAAATTTGCTCAACTTTGTACTGAAATAAGACATAAATATAATTTTTTCAAACCAACTTAATTACTTAAAATCACATAATAATAAGAGATTAGACCTAATTACTTGATCTGATTTTCAAACTTCCCAAATAGCCCCTATGGTTTTTAAAATTGAATTTGGCCAAAGCTGCTCTTTAGCTTGAGTCAAAATCACTTTTAGGATGAAAACTACTTTTGAAATACAATTTTCAAATACAAAATGATTTTCTTCCGCCGCTAATAGCTTTTGATTCTCTTCAATTATTATTATTGCCGAAGAGTAAAAGTTGAAGTTATCTCAAACGAGGCTAATATGATAAAGATTATTTAATCAAAATATGTATTTTTTTTTTACACAATTAATTTATTATATGATATCACATATAATAAATCTTGTGTGATGCCTAATTAGTATCCTATAAAATAAACATGTGTCCAGATGCATATGGTAGACGCATCTCCATGTCAAAGAATGAAGGATAACCAATTGTGATTAATGCTAACATCCTCTTACCGCATGTATGGTGCTACACATTCTACCACTTTTTCTATTTTCTTTATAGTAGGTGGGACCATATAGGTCTCACCTCATTTGAGAGAAGCGGTAGAAATAATAAAATGTTTTTTTTTTTTTTTTTTTTTTTTTTGTCACATTTGTTTTGCAACACTTGTAAAAGTTGAGTAAAAAATACGCTAAATTGAATCCACATGCCTCGAGTCAAAGTTAATAGAAGGGGAATTTAGCTGGAAATCACAAATTATAGAAGTTTGCTACGTAAAGTTCTGAAACAAATTCTTTCATTCCATAGGTCATAATTAGTTATTCTTTCATGCATAAAGTCCCAAACTTTTAAAGTTACTTTTATAAAAGGCTTATCTGCCCTTGTAACAAAACTGATCATATTATTAGATAAGATTTTTTATCTCTCTAACTTATTTCCAACAAATCTCTCTCATTTCTTATATCTTTCTTTCTCTCTCTTCAATCTGCATATGGTTTTCATTGCACTGGAATAATTTTCACTGTATGGGGTGGTTTTCACTACATCTCTGATCCACTTCTTATGGTTTTCACTGTAATTTCTTATGCACTAGGGATGGCTTTCACTGCATTGATCATTTTGTATTTCTCTCTCCTCAATCACGTTCGAGAATGGATTTTATTGCATTAGGGATGATTTTCACTATATCGATGATGCACTTCTTATGATTTTTATTGTATTTTTTATGCATTTGGAATGATTTCCTTGCATTTTTAATGCATTTTCTTATGATTTTCACTGTAGAATATGCATGTTCTACTCCATTTTTCACTGAACTAATATTCATTTTCACTGGACTGACAACAAGTTTTTCAATGCATCAAAATCATTTTTACTACACTTTATCCATTTTCACTGCATATTTTCTAGGGGTGGCAATTCATGTAAACATGTCGGGTTTGTGTCGTGTCGAGAGGCATGTATTCGAGCATATGAGTCAACACGAACACGACCTGTTTATTAATTGGGTCATAAATTCAAACACAAACACGACCTGTTTATAATTGGGTTGACACGAACCTAACCCAATTAATCCATTTAATAATTGGGTCATGTTTAGGTCAACACGAGTACACGACCAACCTAACACGATTATAACCCAATTAACCTGAAATGAACCTGCTTACTTTTTTACTTATATTTAACATCAAAAATCATATAAATTACTTGTTTATCAATGCAGTTTAAGTAAACATCCCAAAATTAAAATCATACTAAATAAATTAAAATCATCCCAAAATGAAATTATAAATTAAAATCATAAAACTTAAAAATAAGCATCCCAAAAAGGTTCATATGACAACAACCATCATAATCAAAATATAGTCTTCCACCTGAAATCGACGTCACATCTCAAAAAGTATAAATAAATGTCTACAAAAGGCATCACACTTGTTTATCAATGTGTGATGCCTAATTAGTATCCTATAAAATAAACATGTGTCCAGATGCATATGGTAGACGCGTCTCTGTGTCAAAGGATGAAGGATAACCAATTGTGATTAATGCTAACATCCTCTTACCGCATGAACGGTGCTACACATTCTACCACTTTTTCTATCTTCTTTATAGTAGGTGGGACCATATAAGTCTCACCTCATTTGAGAGAAGCGGTAGAAATAATCAAATGATTAGTTTTTTGTTTTTTGGTGTCACATTGGTTTTGCCACACTTGTAAAAGTTGAGTAAAAAATACGCTAAATTGAATCCACATGCACCGAGTCAAAGTTAATAGAAAGGAAATTTAGCTAGAAATCCCAAAATATAGAAGTTTGCTACGTAAAGTTTTGAAACAAATTCTTTCATTCCATAGGTCCTAATTAGTTATTCTTTCATGCATAAAGTCTCAAACTTTTAAAGTTACTTTTATAAAAGGCTTATCTGCCCTTGTAACAAACTTCTAACAAAACTGATCATATTATTAGATAAGATTTTTTATATCTCTAGTTCATTTCCAACGAATCTCTCTCCTTTCTTATATGTTTCTTTCTCTCTCCTCAATTTGCATATGAATGGTTTTCATTGCACTGGAATGATTTTCACTGTATGGGTTGGTTTTCACTACATCTCTGATGCATTTCTTATGGTTTCCACTGTAATTTCTTATGCACTAGGGATGGTTTTCATTGCATTGATCATTTTGTATTTCTCTCTCCTCAATCACCTTTGAGAATGGATTTTATTGCACTAGGGATGATTTTCACTATATCTGAGATGCAGTTATGATTTTTACTATATTTTTTATGCATTTGGGATGATTTCTTTGTATCTTTAATGCATTTTTTTTTAATGATTTTCACTGTAGAATATGCATGTTCTACTTCATATTTCACTAAGCTGGTATCCATTTTCACTGGACTGACAACAATATTTTCACTGCATCAAAATCATTTTCACTACACTATATCCATTTTCACTGTGTATTTTCACAGCATCCAAAATCATTTTCAATTCAATGCACTTGTATCTATTTTCACTGCACTATCAGTATTTTTACTAAGTATTTTCACTGCACTAGTATTTATTTTCACTACACTAATAGTATTTTCACTGTATCCATAACCATTTTCACTATACTAGTATCTATTTTCATTAGGAGAGAGATTCGTAGGAGTGAAATTTCATTTGTAGAGGAGAGAAAAAAAGAGATGGGAGAGTAATAGGAGATTGAGAAAAGAGCTTCGTGGGAGATATTTTTGAAATAAAATAAATGAGAAGAAAGGACAGAGAATGAGCTGGAGAGGATAAAGAAAGAGGAGATTAAGGAGATATGTACACGAGATATTTTTAGAATTAAATAAATAAGGTGAAATGGAAATTCTGGAAGATTTGGAAGATTTTTTAGTTGAAAGACAATTTTGTCTAACAAACGCCAAAATAACTTTTGGCATGAAAGAAAAGTCAATAGGATTTCAAGCAGCAAACTTTTACTGAAATAGGACTTTCGGTTTATTTTTATTTTTATTTTTATTTTTTTTATTTTTTTTATTTTTTTTATTTTTTAAAGATGAAAACACACTATAATATAAAACACAACACATATTGTCCATAAGGTTTTGTCCTACCCAACATGGAGCAATCCCACCCAAAATATCATTATACAAAAACACACTAGCAAAAGTAGGAATCTCCCTATCTAGAATATTAGTCTCCTCTTTACAACAAACATAGGAGGCAAGATCATCGGCAACTTAATTAGCTTCCCTATAGCAAAAAGAAATCTCGACTGAAATCAATTCAGTCAATAGTGATTGGTAGTGTTCCTATGGATCATATTGAATGAAATTAACTAGAAAGTCTGTCTCAAGATATATATAATTATTCTGGTTTTTTCTCCTTATCCATCCAACCATATTTGTGGGCTAAAAGTTCTGCAATTATGTTAATGAAAACACCAATGTTCCTTGCAAATTGCCATATATTTGACGCTCCATCAGCATTAATTTTTATGTAAGGATTTACTGGAGGATGCCAAGCTGTATGGATTAATTATGACGGTGCTCCTAGTGTTTGTATGATCCATAAGGTACTTTGCAAATATTTTCAATTCTCCTTTACAATCAATGATTTTATTGTAAAAAGACCCCTCATTCCTAGCTCTCCAAGCATGCCATAGAATGGCTAGAAGACAGTCATTAGCTCAAACTTTAACTCTATCTGATTCATTGTACCAAGTTTGATGTAGATTATCTACTGTCCGTTTGTATTAGCTTCTCCTAAAATAATTTTTTGAGCTCAAAATTTTATTTGATCTAGGAGATGGGATGATAATTACTTCTACATTACTTGAAGAGTGATAGGAAGGATGATAGGATGGTTGATAAAAAGAAGTGATTGTGGCAAAAGTTAGGGGAGGCCCAACTTTTGTCATAAAATGGAAATTTTGATACGTGAAAACATGATTTGAAAATAACTATAAAGAGATATGTGAAAAAATATATAGTTATCTAAAAATGATTTTAGAAAAAAGCTAAAACTTCAAGGGGTTATCCAAGTGGTACTTGGGGCTAGCCGTCAGCTCGGATATCTTGAGTTCGAATCTTGGCAACTCATTGAAACTAGGCCCCCTAGTCCCGACGTGGATGACTTGCCTTTGACTGGACCGGAGAGGGGACTTAGTTTGGTGCGTGCAAACTCGTCCAAGATATCCTTTACCGTCCTATAAAAAAAAAAAAAAATAGAAAAAGTTAACACAAATAGACCCTTAAAATAATAGGAAGAGGATTTGCATATTTTGGATCGAATAAAGCTTTAAAATGGTACCTTAAGTTTGAAAAGCATCTACAACTTGAAAAATTTCACGAAAAAAATAAAATAAAATTGAAAGATCATGTTGTTAGTGCAGATGGAACAATTTGTATATATGTCTGCCACTCAAAAAATTAGAGGTGGGTAAAGCTTGATGACAAAATTTGATTCTAGGAAAGTTTTTTTGAGACCAAATTCTATTCCAAGATAACTGGGGATTGAAAGAGGGTGTTATCAATTTTAAGGAGAATTTTGTAACTCAAGAGTGAAATGAGGTGGAAATTTAATCTAGTGCGCAAGCCTGTCTAGGATATCAACCTGTCTAGGATATTCTTGACCGCTTTCCCAAAACAATAAAAAAAAAATAAAAATAAAAAAGATCAAAGAGTAAAATTATCCACCGACTTCTATATGATTCCAAAAAAAGATATTTGCTTCCTCAATAAGATTTATCGAGGATATTGCTCGGGAGAGAGAACATTAAAATTCGACCGCAACATATAATTAAATCATATGGCATTTTATAATTAAATTTAGCGCATAAGGTCTTTAATTATAAGGTCATTTATGTATCAGTAAGGCATGCATATTAAAATATCACATGAGATTCCCTAAAATAAGGGAGCACATCAACACACCCGAGGCCCCAGGGCCTCATTTATGGTTGACATTTTGTCATTTAGGTTAGACAATTTGGTAGGTAAGATATGAATATGTGATTGCATTATTTGTAGCGGTAGCAATGAGACTGGTGATTGGAGTTGAAATATTGGGTGGGAATTAAAAAGGTCTATTATTAAGTAGGTTGCTACATTCTCCCAACCTTTTACTTTGGGTACAGCCTCTTAAGTAGATTTTATTCTTTTTCATGATTCATGTCTCTTTTTTTATGAGATCAGGTTCTGGGGTTATGTTCTTCATGAATGAGAATTTCTACCAATGCACCGTGTGTGTTGCACATAAAAATTGTTGAGGAAAAAAATTTAAGAAATTTGTATGAAATTGTTGCTTTTCTTACAATGAAATAATAAAAACAAATTACAAAGACACAAAAATTGTACCATATATCCAATGCCAAAAGTTATTTCAAACTCGCCAAATTTATATGTGTATCTTACAAAATATTATATATGATACGTTTAATTATTATTAAGAAAAAAAAAGTAAGGAAAAGGTTTTATTTTTATTTTTATTTATTTTATTTTGTAGTTAATAATTGATTATACACATTGAGACATGAAAAATAAAATAATCATGAGCGAAAATTAAAAGAAATTATTTTCGACCACATATTTTTAGAACCCTACTATGATAAATTTTATAAATCGTTGAAAGATTTAACTAATATAAAGTTTTTAGAATTTAATTCTTGTAACTTTTCAACATATATATATATGTTCTAGTGAGCATATGCTCACTTTAAGCTAAAGTAAGCAAAGAACACAAACCCTTGTATTGAAATCTTGAGATGAATCTTCCATTAAGTGAATGAGAATCCAAGGGTTTGTTTTATTTGTTGACTCTATTTAAAGTGCGCATATACTCACTAGATCACTTCTCTCTCTCTCTCTCTCTCTCTCTCTCTCTCTCTCTGTGTGTGTGTGTGTGTGTGTGTGTGCGTGTGTGTGTATATTATTTTATTTTATTTTTCTTTTTGTTTTTGTTTAAAGCTTTACATGCACTAATAAAAATTGAATAAAGATATATTTATAATCTCTCATCTCAAGTAATTATTAGTGAAATAAGAAAATAATATGGTTGAATATAATACATGAAGGAAGAATGTGAGAAAGTATAAATTTAGGATTAATAAATAAATAAATAAATTTAGAATTAAGGTATTTTCCTTGAGTTTAATTGGTTGTGTTGTACAATTTATTGCATTGAAGGGATAAGGATTAAAAAGGATTTGAATTTTATTTGATAACCAATATATAATTAAGTGTGTACGAATAAAAAATCTTAGTTCAATTAATCGAATTTTATTATAATTGATAAAATATATGTGAATCTTAGTCCACCTTGAATCCATCACTTCGTATAGCACATGTGGATTTATACAGTTGAAGCCGAAGCTCACAATAGTAGCAGAGTGAAGTATAAGTCGTGAACTCTGTTACGGTAGTGAAAAAATAAATTGGCCAAACTGTCTAACCAATCCAAATCAGACCATTTTCATGGTTTGGTTCGGATTGGTTTTTACAATGGATTGGTTTGGGTTGAAATTTTTGTAGACGGTTAGAATTGGATTGTCTCATTTTATTTTTCAAAACCAGCCAAAACAGACAGTTTACAACCCTACAACAGGCTTTGCTTGATGTTTTGAATTTGAATCCACTAGCTGCACATATTTATGATAAATAAAATTATTCTTATTTATTAAAATTGCCCCTAGAGTTATTTCCTAAATAAGAATAATGTTTTGCCTTTTTCTTTTAATACACAGAGAAATTCAACAATCAAAATATATATAAAAAAAAAAAGATTTGTTTATTGGACACGTAACTGCAAAAAAGATTAATTATGAAAGTATGGATGGAAACAACACAGAGATCTGAGAAGCTACACTTCCGCTAAGCAGCTTCTATGGGAGATAATGATAAAAGCATTTTGAAAATAGAAGGCATGGAGACAAAAATAAAGATAGAGACCATTAATTGAGACGATGGCGTCGAGGCCCGGGCAAGTGCTGCTTTGGTGATGGGGTTGGGGGTGTTTGTGGATATGGTTTTGTTTTGGGTTTAGTTAATTTGTTGTAGATTTATTGGAGGGAAGAGAAGAAAAAGAAGAGGATAATTGGTCAAAAGTCTAATTTTAGGATTTTTTATTGCATAAAGTCTTTTTATAAGATTTTTTTTATGTTTTTTCAAAGTCCTGTTTTGAAAACTTTTATTGTCTAAGGTCCTCTTTTTTTTTTTTTTTTTTTGGGACGGAATTGCCCTTGAGAGAGGTTTGCCTCCTATACTCTATTGTATCTCCTCGTCATTTATGCATCACCTACTGATGCTTGAATCTTCTACAATCTTACAGCTTGTCTCACCGGTGTTTGCCATTGTTGCCTAGATCATGTGGTCTGAAGAGGAAGATGCCAAGATGGGCTCCTGTCAGCGACCTCCAGTCAACTAGCCTTTCATATTCTTTCTTCTACTTCAAACCTTGCCGAACCTTGCCGAACTTATCCGAGATGCTTATGGTTTCATGCTTATGTCTGTTAGGGCTATATACTAAAAGCCATGTTTTTATATAATAGACCTTAGTATTTATTTATTAATGAATTTTGATATTGCATTTTAAATGAGAATCTGTATGAGCTATGTTTGCATTATATTATCTTCTAATGTTATGCATGTGTGTTTTTTTATTCTACATAGTAGATGATCTGGCGTGTAGAGTTCGGCTTACACACAGAAGATCAGATCATCAGTTCTTGTAGTTGGACACACCATCGGTAAGATTGTAGCACATGATTTCAGTAGGTCTGTCTTGACTACGGGGAATGGTTTAGTTCCAACTTCTTGTACTAGTACACTTGTGTGTATTGAATGGGACCGTATTGAGGTAATTATTTTATACTGACACATAAAATAATTAATACCTCATGGTTATTATGAATATTTATACTCTTAATCCTGAAATAATTAATGGACACGTGCATTTATTGTTAGTTCTTTTGATTCATAAAGAGTGAGATCTTTATAGGTCAATAATCTCGTTGAGTTGGATAACTGCATTAATTGTATGGTAAATATTTATTATTGACGGAATCCACGTCCTGGTATAGGGATTGATGATACCCCATTGAGGATACTTATAAGTTTTGATTATGTCAAACCCTGCAGGTGGATTTTCTATCCGACATATCAAATAAGTTAAGTGGAAGGTCTCAAAGAGATTAATAGATGTTGATTAAATAATATTGTCAGTAATTTAATTTAATCAACGGGTATCTGTAATCTTAACGTGGGGAGATTAATAAGTATTTAATAACAAAGAGCTCGAAATTTAATTTCGAATAAGCTAGGGAGTGCAGTTATAATTCTTTAGTGGAATGAATTATAATTAATGTAAATAGGTTTTAATATTTACATTGGGAGTCCGAAACTTATTTGCCTTTAGGTCCCTACCGTAGCCTATATATATGCCATGTTGGGCAGCCACTAGGTTAAGAAAAATATTTTCTCTAAACCCTAGAGGCAGCCGTCCAACAAGGAGAGCACAAAGAGAGCCACTCTCTCTTCACGTTCTGGCATAGGAGGAATACGGTAGAAGGCTTGAAGAGCTCGAGCAATCTTCTCCGGTTCGTCATTCATTGAGATCAATCCAGACAGATCTCAAAGGTACGAATTCTTCTATATATGTTAAAGGATTCGGATTTTTATTTTGGTATGATCTATAAGCACTATCACGAGTTCATGGGATTTCCGCTCCCAGCAATGTCGAATTGCCATAGTTGCTTCAGAAAACTCTTTGGCTTTCTTACATAATAATAATAATATGTAATATATTATACATTTTCAAAAATTGTTTGGGAACTTTTCAAAACTTGTTGGGGAGCTAGTAGGGTGCCATTTCTTTTTTTATTTTATATAATATGTATAGTGACATAGAGCTCTAATTATGTCGAAAATATGTAAAAGGTCGGTTTTTCTGAGTCGGAGACCTAGCTGGATTGAACTCCGATGAATGAACACCAATGTGGTGTTCTCCCTAAAAAGCTCCGACGAACAAGTTAGTTCTCAAAGTAAATGCAAAGAGAGAGTATAATAAATGGGGTGTTTATTACTTACCTTTTCAATAGTAGTGATGAAGGTATTTATAGGGTGGTCATGGATATGGCCACTTGAGTGCAATCTCCTTTATTCAAGAGTTCTACAGTGGTCTGAGCGGATAGTCATTTAATGCTTGTCAATCGTAGCAGGTTTTACTTTATCCAAATTAGTTGTCAGAACTATCTATAATCATTCCAAAAGTACCGCTGGTTCGGAACCGTCTTTAAAGAGCGGTTTAACAAGGTCAGGTGACGTATCAGGTCGGGTGATCAGGCCTCCACATGACACGTGTTGGCATTCGGTAATCAGGTCATGCTTTACCATGCCTAGGTCAGTTGTTAGGGCCGTCTCGTAATCATTTCAAACGGAGAGGTAGTTTATAATTGTCCTTATCGAGTGATGTAAACTGATCGGGTGGTTCCCGACAGTCGGGTAGAATTAAGCAGATCAGGTATCACCCGCAGGATCGGGTAATCAAGCCCAGACCCGACACGTGTCGAGCCATAAATAAGTGCCGATTGTTACCCTCTTCATTTGCCCCCCACTTTCAAAGTTGTAATGCAAGGGAAATTTTGAAAGTGCCAGAGGTTGGTAATCGGAACACATTGGGTAGGGCAAAAATATCATATCAGTTATTCGGAGGCGTATTGCGTTGAGAGAGATCGTCTAAGAGAGGGATCGGTAGGACCGGTACATACAAGAATCATATCATGTCGAAAGAAATATCGGGAATAGTGCTTTGAGAGCTAATGATCGTAATTAATCACGAGGGATAGGTATGTCGAAAGACATTAGTGATCAGGTCGCGTGCCATTGAACAAGTGTCGCATTGGCTTCTTGTAAGTGATCGGTGTCCTTTTTATTTTTGGACTTTCATTTTGGAGAATAGCCAAAGTTATAGTGGCCAGTGAGCACTTTTTCTTTGAACTTTGAACTTTGGAGAAGAGCCAAAGTTACAGTGATCACTGATCAATTTTTCTTTGATCTTTGATTTTGGAGAAGAGCCAAAGTTACAGTGATTAGTGATCAATTTTTCTTCGATCTTTGATCTTTGAGAAGAGCCAAAGTTATAGTGATCGATGATCATTTTTTCTTTGAACTTTGAGAAGAGCCAAAGTTATAGTGATCAGTGATCACTTTTCTTCAAGCTTTGATGTTTGAGAAGAACTAAAGTTACAGTGATCAGTGATCACTTTTTCTTTGATCTTTGAGAAGAGCCAAAGTTATAGTGATCAGTAATTAGTGATATCTTTTTCTTTGATCTTTGATTTTGGAGAAGAGCCAAAGTTACAGTGA